>MU745614.1:10880-31436 GCA_026770625.1 Nicotiana glauca
AATTTAAGGCAGCGACGGTGGTTAGAATTGCTCAAGGATTATGATATGAACATTTTGTACCATCCAGGGAAGGCAAACGTGGTGGCCGACGCTCTCAGTCGGAAATCTATGGGTAGTTTGGCTCATTTGGGAGTGGATCACAAGCCCTTGGCTTGGGAGATTTATCAATTGGCCAGTATAGGAGTTTGCTTATCGACATCAGACGAGGAGAATGTTGTGGTGCATAATAGAGTAGAATCGTCTCTCGTAGTGGAGGTCAAGGAAAAGCAGTTTATGGATCCAATATTGGCTCAGATGAAGGAAGCATTTTTGAGTAACAAGACTTTGGCATTTTCACTCGGCGGCGAGGATGGTATATTGCGGTGTCAAGGTAGGCTATGTGTCCCGGATGTGGATGAGCTTCGAGAGAGGGTGATGGCGGAGGCTCAAAATTCCAGGTATTCCATGCACCCAGGTTCTACGAAAATGTATCATGGCCTTAAGGAGATTTATTGGTGGAACGGTATGAAAAGGGGTGTGGCGAACTTTGTATCTAAATGTCCGAATTGTCTGCAAGTGAAGGCTAAGCATCAGCGGCCTGGTGGGTTAACTCAGCTTATGGAAATACCAATGTGGAAATGGGAGATGATCAACATGGATTTCGTGGTAGGGTTACCTCGCAGTTAGCGCAAGTTTGACTCAATTTGGGTAATAGTGGATCGACTCACCAAATCAGCTCACTTCTTTCCAGTCAAGTCCACCGATACTGCAGAACAATATGCTAAGTTGTATATCAAGGAGATAGTAAGGCTTCATGGCACTCAGCTTTCTATTATCTCGGATCGAGGGGCCCAGTTCACAACTAATTTTTGGAAGAAATTTCAGCAAGGTTTGGTACTTAGGTGAATCTCAGCACAGCTTTCCATCCGCAGACCGACGGTCAGGCCAAGCAGACTATTCAGACGCTTGAGGATATGTTGCGGGCTTGTGTCTTGGATTTCAAAGGTAGTTGGGATGACCACTTACCACTTATAGAATTTGCTTACAATAACAGCTTTCATGCTAGCATTCAGATGGCCCCATTTGAGGCATTGTACGGAAGAAGGTGTAGGTCTCCAATTGGGTGGTTTGAAGTGGGTGAAGCAGAATTGCTAGGGCCAGATCTTATGTACCAGGCTATGGAGAAAGTTAAGGTTATTTAGGAAAGGATGAAAACTGCTCAGAGTCGCCAGAAATCCTATGCGGACGTTCGCCGAAGAGATTTGGAATTTCAAGTTGATGATTGGGTGTTCTTGAGGGTATCTCTTATGAAGGGAGTCATGCAATTCGGGAAGAAAGGGAAGCTGAGTCCTAGGTATGTCAGACCGTATCGGATCGCTCAATGGGTAGGGCAGGTAGCATATAGGCTGGAATTGCCTCCTGAAATGTCATTAGTACACCTGGTGTTCCATGTGTCCATGTTGAAGAAAGTGGTTGGAGATCCATCCACCATCGTGCCAGTCGAGACTATTTAGGTTAATAAAGACTTGTCGTATGAAGAAGTTCCGGTTGCCATTCTTGATAGGCAAGTTCGTAAGTTGAGAAATAAGGAAGTTGCCTCTGTTAAAGTGTTATGGCGAAGTCAACGAGTTGAGGAAGTCACGTGGGAAGCAGAAAAAGAAATGAAGTAAAAATACCCCCCATCTGTTTGAGCAAGTCTAGTAGAAATCGTGCGAACTCTTATCTCTAAAACAAAACTAATACTGTGTTCAAATTGGTTCTTTCCTAAATGCTTTACTCTTGAAATTCCCCAAGCTGTGCAAGGATTATGTGTGTTGTGATTGTCTCAAATTATGTGACCCCCCTCCCTTTTTTTTTTGGTAAATGGAAGTTTTATAAAGACTCATGTGATAAGTAAACAACTAATGATGGAGTAAATTGATAATGGTTTATTTATATGCATGTAGTATGTTGAAGCAATTAAATTATGTGGGACTCATTGAAGTGACTAGTTTATGTGCAAAATGTAGCAAGTGATAGAATATGTGCAATTGTTGAGGTAATGAATTGTGTACAAGCTGTAGAGATAGTGGTAATTGTGCAATGGTGCTTGGGAATATGTTTTGGGGGCTCTCTGACAGTTGGATATGTCCATATTACAAAGGAAACTCTGAAATTTTTTTTCTAGAATATGGGAGTTAGTGAAAATTTCGAGAGTCTTCATATCGTGTCTTTCAAAACTAGCTGATTTTCAAAATCCTCATTCGAGGATGAATGATTTTTAAGTGGGGGAGAATGTAAGGCCCCGTAAATAATTTTTGGTCTCAAAACTTAGTAACTCGTGGTGTCGACTCCGAATATGTGATTGGATTCGGACCCTTGGTAGTGATCTAAGCCTTTAAAAATCAAAAGAATCAATTTTTCCAGAAAATTGTCAAAAATGCGGTCCAGAATGCGGTCGCAGATTAGCTATGCAGACCGCATTCCTACCGCAGAATGAAGCAGAGAGTTGGTCAAAGTTGATGTCAAAAATGTGGTCCATTATGCGATCGCATAATCGATATGCGGACTGCATTCCTACCGCAGAGTGAAGCAGAGAGTTGGTCTAAGTTGATGTCAAAAATATGGTCCATTATGCGACCGCATAATCGATATGAGGACCGCATTCCTACCGCAGAGTGGATCAGAGAGTTGGTCTAAATTGATGTTGAAAATACGGTCCAATATACGGACCGTATTTCGATTCTGCGATCGCAGATTGCGACCGCATATCTCACCCGGACTTCTATTTTCTAAAATTTAAAACCCGACCCCCTTTCTAATATAACGCCCTAACCCCTCATTTTAACCATTTTTCTGAACAAAATAAGAGAGAGGGAGGAGGGGTTCTTGAGAGAAAAGCTTATCTTCTTCAAAATTGTTCCTCAAATTACTCGGTCCAAAAAATTTTAAAACAAGTGTCTTCATCTCCATTTCTACAGGTAAAACCCCTAACCCTTTTTCCTTGATTTCCAGATTTTAAGCTAAGGGAGGGAGTCTCATGCTTTGATTCTTGAAATAATGGGTGGAAACTCACATGCATGTCTTTCAAAATCAAAAATTTATTAAGGGGAATTGGGTAGAAGTGAGGGGCTGTGCTCGGTAACCTAAATAACCTCGGATAGTAATTGTGAATTTCAAATTCTAAGGTACATGTGTTAATTGTGAACTAGATTGACGTGGCTAGATTGCTTGGTGACTGATAATAGGAGTTTAAAAAGGAAATTCGACTCCAGGTATGTATGTCTAACCTTGACTTTGTAAAATCGCCTTATTGGTGTCCAAATGTTTGATATGTGGTATTAAATGAAGAACAAAATGACGTAAGGAAATTGTAAGTGATGCGACTGAAATAATTGAGATAGTAACATCTATTGCTTATCGTGGGCAAGTATTGTTGTAATATGAAACACTTGTGAATTGTGGAATGTGACGGAAAAAGTATGGATGGTTATGGAAACCCTTGTAATTTATTGTTGCTATTCCTTAAGAAGTGTTGTTGTGATCTTTGTGAATTTTTCATTGTTGTTATTGTGATTGTTTGTGAATTGAAATTGTACGGTGGGATCGGGTTGCGCGCCGCAACACGAATTAATAAGGTGCGGGTTATGGTAATAAGGGTGGCCGAGGTAATAAGGGTGGCCGAGGTAATAAGGGTGGAAAGTGATCGAAATCACTGTTGAAATGAAAATATGAGCAAAAATGTGAAATCTATTGATGTGGAAATGTGGAAGGGAAACAGGAGAGTTTGTAAAACTTGTTTTGGCTTGATTGTTCTTTCTTTATGGAAATTGATTGTTGTTTCTGTTGCTGTTACTTATTTGTCTATGGCCTGAGTTTACTTGGCGCAAAGTTCTTTATACATACCAGTACAATTCAAGTGTACTGACGTCCCTTTTGCCGAGGGCGCTACATTCGTATCATGATTGTAGTGGATCTGCAGCAGGTATTCCAGCCCACCGATCGTAGCTCCCTCTTCGCCTTCCGTCAACTGTTTTGGTGAGCCCCATTCCTCTCGGGGCCCTACGTGGCTCATGCCACTTGTTTCTGTAGTTTTATTTTGTTGTTGTGTAAGGTATAGCTGGAGCCTTGTTACCGGCAAGTACTGTGTTATCCTGTTGTATCTTTAGAGGCTCCGTAGACAGTGGATGTGGGTTAGAAGCTATGTATAATCATGTTTCTTCTGTTGGACAACGAATTGGTAATTTCACTAATTATTATGTATGTATGATTTGAAAAAGGGTGATCTAAAATTTATTTATGTGGCTAATTCCTGGAATACCGAATAAGGAAAACAAGGGGTGGCTCATGGGTTAGGAAAGGCACCCAGGTCCGCTTGACTGGGGATACCCGGTCGAGCGCCGGTCATGTCCCTCGAGTTTGGGGCGTGACACACAGTCCACAAGTTACAAAAATAGTCCAAAGTTAATACTCATACAAATCAACACTTAACTATGTTAAACAACTATATCTAATATCTATTTAACTACTAGTATGTAACAGTCCAGCATGCCCATTTCAGGATCAACAATCGGGAAATTTCATTCCATTTTTTAAGCTCGGAATTACAGAAGAGATTCAAATGTGTACCTGAATGTTACAAAACAACAACAAGAAGAAGAAGATCAGCAACAACAGTAATACCAGCAGCAGCAACGGAACAATTTAAAACAGCCAACACAGTACCCAAAAAGACCAAAATGAAACCTAGCAATCAATAGAATCACAGCAACCAATAATTGACCCTAAAACGATTCAATTGAAACCAAATACCAATCGAAATACAATTAGAAACACCCCTAGAATCCAGCAACCAAAAACTAAACTTAAAAATGTAACTTGATAGTTAGAACTGAAATTCATTTCAAGGTTCAATGGAAAGGTAGGTTTTACAGTTTGAATCCTAATAGCTTTCAAGTGTTTTTCAAGCTCTAAAAGAAAAGAAACTCTCAGAATCTATTTGGACTCTCAAAAAACTCTCAAAAACTGATTTCTATCTTCTCAAAATTCTCTCTTAGAGTCTCAATTGAATGCCTTCTCTCTATCTCTCTAAAACTGATCCCCAAAAGAGCCCCTGTTTCCTTTTTAGCTTTTCAAATTTTCTAAACTCTCTAACACTGATCCCCACCACTCTGATCTCTTTTTCTTTTCAATGAAACAGTACCCCCCCTTATAGACTAACATGACCCTTATTTTATTCCAAGTTTTCACCTTTTTCCCAGCCTGTATATTCCCTCCCATGCCCTATTGTCATTCAACCCTATTGCTTTTTATTTTACCAACTTGCAGGCACTATCATTTTACACCCTTTTCAGAGTGTATTTCTTTTTAGTTTTTTAGACTAAGACCCATGTTATTCTCTGCTGAACCATTACTGAATGCCTTTTCCTCCACTAACCTTATTTTCTTTATTAAACAAACACTGGTATAGGCAGCTTGAGTTTTAAATTCAGGCGTGCCCCGACAACAGTGGTGTCATGCCACTTAATCTAATTTTCAACCATTTAATTATCCTTTTAATCCCCTGTTATTTAATGCATCCTAAAGTTCTGGATATGCAAACAAACCAATACAAATACACTTCAAAATTTAAGGAAACATATGACGATTGAATCATATTGAAAAAAAAATTAATCTGCTATAAGAACTTAAAAATGGAGCTTTCAGCTCGACCAATTCAAGTCCCTGAATTAAACCTAGACCCGCTGAAACATAAGTTAATGTAGATGAGGAACTACCAGGCTTGTGAACGGAAGGACGACTTAAAAGAACACTGGAGAAAGAAAACAATAAGAGAAGAAGAAAATGAACAAAACTGAAAAAGAGAAAAAGAAAACTTACCAGGATCAAGAATCGAACTATTGATCTCCAAAGAGTCCCCTATTTTTGGGCTGAGATATACTTTAACCACGTGTTCTCGACTGAGAATACATGACTAAAGTCAATCTCAATTCGAAATCTCATGAAGCCTGGGCGATCTGATTTTTTGTTTACTTGATCTAAAATTTGAGAAATTCTATGATGATTTGAAGGGAACTGATTAGCGATTTGGTATGAGGAAGGTGAGGAGGTCCTTTGGTGTTAATTTGATGGTGGTTTGAGACGGCGCCTCCATCGGAGAATATGAGGGCGACGCTAGGGTTCGTGTCTTAGATCAGAGATTCGAAGCGTTCCAGGAACATTCGAAGGAAGGGGGGCTTGGATTTGGGAAGAGGAGGTTGAGGTGATTCCGGGGTGTTAAGATGGGGTGTTTTGGCCTTCGGCTGCCGCCGCAGACGATTTCTGACGGGCGGTCGACGGCGGTTCATGGTGGAGGGTTTGTGGTCTCTGAGGTTAGAGACGATGAGGCGTGGCGGGGTTTGGCTTGGGGGGGGGTATGGTTTAGATTTATATACTGAATTAGGGGATAAATCCAGGCCGTTAGATCAATCGAAATCAATGGCCTGGATCAATCCCCTTATAAGGGATGACATCGTTTGGTTTAGTGAGGGGGTCGGGTTGGAACGGATCAGGGTCGGGCTGGATACGGGTTACAAGAAGGGTGATCTGGACCATTGGATTGATCTAATCCAACGGCTCAGATTGAGCGTGACAAAAATGACATCGTTTGGACGGTCGTTAGGCACGATCAAATTGGACCGGGTAAAGGGGGTATCTTGGGCTGGGTAAGGGGTGTGTGAATTGGGCTGTGTTATTTTGGCCCAGTCCGATTTTCCTCTTTTATTTATTTCTTCCAATTTTCTTTTTCCAAAACTAAAATCCTAAAATCCTAAATTAAATTGTAAAACCAAATTAACCTATCAAAAATACTAATTAAATTTTAATAACAATTATCACACATGATTAACTACCAAATAAAATCACACAATTTTGACACTTAAACACTAAAATGCAAAGTACGTTATTTTTTGGTTTCTTTTCATTTTTGTAAAACAACCACTTACTTAATTAATCCTAAATGTAAATGCAATATATTTTTGTATTTTTCATTTATTTAAACACATAAATATGCACAGACACGGGCAAATAATGACATAAAATACCACAAAAATTCACAAAAATGCACACAATAAAATCGACAATTTTTGTTTTGATTTCTTTGGGAGTAATTCATGTGAGGCAAAAATCACGTGCTCACAGCTGCCCCTCTTTGCCCGTAAACGCGAAGCGTTTTCGTGCAAAGACAAAGTGAGTGGATACGGGCGATTTTTTGCCCATTTGAATACTCCGTGTAAAGCATCTTCTGAAAGATTTGACCGAACCTCTGCTTCAAAGGTTTCCTACATATCCTTGGCTATAAAGGAATCAGGTAAATGTGGTTCGGGAAGTTCTGGTAGCTGGGACTACCGTGAAGCTGTGTTTACTGTCGCTGTCATTGCTGCTGTTGCTACTGCTTACTGACCTCCTTGTTACACCGTGTTAAAAGAAAATAAGAATCTAGATTAAACTATAGTCTATGAATTACAAAATCTTATCTAGATCTTCCAACTTGCTCTTGTGTCTCTTGTTGCCTTGCTGTCTTGTTGACTTGTGTTTCCTCTGTTGTTTCTTTCCTTCTGACTTGACTTGTATTCTCTCTTGATTGTCAAACTCGAACTGCTTATTTCCTTCTTGTGAGCTTCGTATTATTTTCCATTCGAAGCTTGAATTGCCTTCTTCTGACCACTGTTGCCTTCCTTCTGATTTCTGAACTTGGATTTATGCTGGGGAATTTTGTTGTAACCCTCCGCTTTACTAACTTTAACAGCTACTCAAAAAGATACCGCCTTTTCGTTCTTCAGGCGGGCTCCTGACTTCAACTACAACTTAAAAAGATAACGCCTTTCCGCTCTTCAGGCGGGCTCCTGACTTCAACTACAACTTAAAAACATAACGCCTTTCCGCTCTTCAGGCAGGCTGCTGACTTCAATTTCAACTTAAAAAAATAATGCCTTTCTGCTCTTCAGGAGGGCTCCTGACTTCAACTACAACTTAAAAATATAACGCCTTTCCGCTCTTCAGGCGGGCTCCTGACTTCAACTACAACTTGAAAATATAACGCCTTTCTGTTCTCCAGGCGGGCTCCTGACTTCAACTACAACTTAAAAATATAATGCCTTTCCGCTCTTCAGGCGGGCTCCTGACTTCAATTTCAACTTAAACATATAACGCCTTTCCGATCTCCAGGCGGGCTCCTGACTTCAACTACAACTTAAAAATATAACGCCTTTCTGCTCTTCAGGCGGGCTCCTGACTTTAATTTCAACTTAAACATATAATGCCTTTCCGCTCTTCAGGCGGGCTCCTGACTTCAATTTCAACTTAAAAATATAACGCCTTTCCACTTTTCAGGCGGGCTCCTGACCTCAACTACAACTTAAAAATATAAAGCCTTTCCGCTCTTCAGGCGGGCTCCTGACTTCAACTACAAGTTAAAAATATCACGCCTTTCCGATCTCCAGGCAGGCTCCTGACTTCAATTACAACATAAAAATATAACGCCTTTCTGTTCTCCAGGCGGGCTCCTGACCTCAATTACAACTTAAAACCTCAACTACAACTTAAAAAGATAATGCCTTTTCGTTCTCCAGGCGGGCTCCTGACCTCAACTACAACTTAAAACTGCATTCTATTGCCATTGTTCCCTCTTGGCTCCTGAACCATTTTCCTTCTAACTTGAATTATCTTCCTTCAGAACTGCTTCCCCCAAAACTTGTGTTGTCTTCCTTCGAAACTGCTTCTCTTAAAACTGGTGTTATCTTCCTCCTTCAAAACTACTTCCCTCAAAACTTGTGTTATCTTCATCCTTCAAAACTACTTCCCTTAAAACTGGTGTTTCCTTCCTATGACAACTACTTCCCTCTTTTTTTCTTTTTCCCTTTTTTTCAAAACTATGTTATCTTCCTCCTTCAAAGACTACTTCCCTTAAAACCGGTGTTTTCCTTCCTCTGGAACTACTTCCCTTAAGACCGGTATTTTCTCCCTCCGAAACGGCCTTCTTTAAAACTTGTGTTATCTTCTTCTCTCTTAAATCTTGAATTGACTTCCTCGTTCTTCCGATGGGTACCCGACTTCAAGAAAATTTTCCAAATGAAAGAAATTTTTTTGCCCCAGTTTGATAATCTTTCTTGTATCATACCTTTCCGCCATCAATAACATTTCCTGCCCCTGTTTCGAATCAAAGAAAATTCTGTCAGTTTAAAGTGTGGTGGTTGGTTGTGATACTCCTGCTGGGGATGGTTTTCCTTTTCTCCTTTCCATGCTATGCATTGTTCGACCATCTTTGAAACTTGGCTAATAACTTCCCCCCTTCTTGACGACTCTTTATTCAGAAACCTCTCAACTATTACTTCTAGTCTTCTTATCTGACCCCATGTATTTTCCATGACAGCTGATTTCTCTTGAAGATTTTGCATGTTTACTGATTAACCACTTTCTCCGTCTTCTGTATCACTAAAGTACCTTTTCTTCGTTCAGACCCAATATCTCCTTTTTGTGGCATTGCTCGTGAACTGTCATCTCTTTGACCTTTGTGTCCCACATGAATTCCCAAATCACGTCCATCGCTCTCTGCTCTGTGTATACGTTGTTCTTTCTTGACTTACGCCACTTTGATGTACTAGCCAGATCTCGTCTTGTGCATTTGGAAAGCTGATGACAAATTTTGAAGTCATTTCTCACTTGTTCTGGCCAAACAGACTCAGGAAGAGGAAACAAATGAAAATAAAAGGAACAGAGTAAAAGACAAAGGAAAGAGATGATTCCTAACAAGAAAACTATAAAGTAGAAACCTATCAGATGCGGATACCAACTCTATTGGTCATGGCATGCACACGTGGCCTATCCTCCGTTGTTAATCTCCTTTCACAATCTTTGTCTGGTGATTTCCCATCTGATTCTCAATCTTTATTCGACTTGTAGTGCCCGAAAGGTTTTCACTATCAAGCCTTTCAACTCACAATCACCTGAAGGTGCCCGTGAAGGTTTTCACCAATAAGACTCTCTCATTATTTCTCTCAACTCCCGTCGCCTTATGGTGCCTGCGAAGGTTTTCACCGATAAGACTCTCTCATTTGTATTATTTTTCTACTGAGGATCAGAGTGTTATTCTTGACTTCATTTTCCTTACTTGGCATCTTTTGAAGACTGATTAGAAGGCCTTTCTTTGGATCGTAATGTGGGATTTTTGGTAGGGCTGGAAAAAAGGGTGTTAAAGGCTCAAACAAATCAACTTGGGTTCAAAATTACAACCTTCGAAACTAGATTTCTTTACAACAAACACAACTTCTGCCCCAGTTTCTTGCTTGGGGATCTTTTGATTTTTGTTACACTATGACCGAGCCGTGAAGCGCCTACGTATCCTCTTTGAGGAATCAGGTCAAACGTAGTTCACCCTGATTTCCTTGTTGTTATAGTCTTTCTTTTTTACTTATTTATTATTTTCCTTTTCTTTTCCTTCTTCTTTTTCCTTTTCTCATTTCTCCTTCCTCTTTTGTCGTTTTGTTATTTTTGTTGTTTTCTTTTTTTTTCTTTTTCTTTATCTTCTATGCTTGTGTTCCTAATCTTCGCTACTGATTCCGAAAGAGGGGTATGAAAGAAAATAAATAAGGCTCAAAAGGGGTAACAAAGGATGGGGTGTTTAGATAGCAGAACAAAATGCCTATGTCATTCTAATCTTCAAAACATGCCAAGTGCAAACAACACAATTAAACATGCGCAACATCTTCTGATTGTGCCAGACTTGATAACCATATCCACGCATTTTCCTCTTCATCTTGTTAAATACAAACACTTTCACTCTTATTATTATGAATGGCCCTTGCTTCTATGGTTTTCTTATGTTTTATATGCCCATGGCTCCACATGGTTCGGGCTTCAAATGATCTCAAACCGTTCTTATTTCTGTTAAGTGTCCCGATCATCTCCCAATGGTTTTATGATTAACTTTTAAGATTAGGCCTAAACTGTGCGCACATGTCATATCACTAGAATCAGCGTTGAACAAAAGACAAAACAAAAGGATAAAAAGGAACTAAACAAAGAAGATGACTGGAGGTAGCAAAAGATCGAAATTTGCATTAGACAAACGGTGAAACGGTTCGTATAACAACACAGGCAAAACAACTGGAGTACAACCCTGGAATAAACCTGAAACGAACCTGGACAACACTAAAGAAGCCACTACGACTAAACAAGCTAGACAAGAAGTGAAAGGACATGAGGGTTTGAGTCACAAGACAATATCCGGATCACAACCCTAAAAATAACCCGGATAACAGAAATGACAATAAAATAAACCACCAAAACTCTACTCCAGCTGACCAAAAAAATGGAGCGTCTTCCCAATTACCAAGCACAACATCTTAGCCACTGAGCTTCGCATCAATATTGACAAGACCACTATCTGTTTCAACACTTTTAGCTTTAGTCAATAAATCCCCAAGAGGATTCACATGCTCTTTATTACTGTCGTCGATCATAATCACTCCTTCGTGAATCATTCTTTCCATTTCCCTTTTCAAAGAAAGACAACTCTCAATGCTATGCCCTTGGACATTGGAGTGGTACGTGCATCGTGTAGTAGGATCAAAGGTTCTTGCACGTGGATCTGGAGTATATCCAATGAGCGGCTCAATCATGCCAGAATGCTTTATCCCTTCAAACAGACTTGCATAAGATTCTCCGATAGGGGTGAGAGCCTTTTCTCATTTCAGCAACCTCTCGTTCCTAAATGCCTAATTTGGCCTAAAACCTGACCAGGGGGTTTCTGGTATGCTCGTGAGGGGTGGATAGGCACTTTGTGGAGCTGGGTACTTGGAAAGTGAAGCATGTCTTTGGGATTCCCGTGGAGAGAAGTAGCGTTGGGGAGGGTCATCTAGTGCACGAGGATATTCACGGGTATGATGTTGAGGCTGGAAATGTTGATCAAGAGAGCCTAGTGGATCATCCTTTCTGTTTCTCTTTCTGCCATCCAGGCTTACGGGGATGTTCTGAATATCTTCCGAGCAACTCATGATTTTGTCTGACTTGATTCCCTCTTCCACCAGCTCCCCCATTTTCAACTCCTCATTGAAAGGTTTTCCCAAGCTGGGATCAAATGACTGAAGTATGTGGGCCCCTAGGCCTGTATGAAAAGTTCAACCACCTCTTCTTCACCAATCAGGGTACTGACTCGAGGAGCTCGCTCCCTCCATCTGAGCCCAAACTCCCTAAAGCTTTCCCCCGGCTTCTTTTCCATCTTAGATAGGGAGGAGCGGTCTGGGGTAACACTTTATTTGCATTGAAAGTATCGGACAAAGTCTTGAGCCATGTCACCCAATGTAGGCCATTTATTAACTTCTTGACGATCATGCCAGTCCAAAGCTGCCCCAGTTAGGCTCTCACTGAAATGTGCTATCATCAAGTTATCTCCCACACTTCTCATTTCACTGCAATAAACCTTCAGGTGAGCTACTGGATCTCCAAACCCATCATACAATCTGAATTCGGGTACCTTAAACCCCATGGGTAGGCGAATGTCAGGAGACACGTATGGTTCTTTCAGCTTCCTGGGTTCCCTATTTATCCCTTCTCTTTCTGTGAACCTTTTATTTTCAGCTTGAAGTTCATCTTGCGGGCCCTGCTTGTGCGAGTTGGGGACCTTATAAGTAACCTCGAAGGGGTAATACTGACCATCATGAGCTCTGGGTAGGTGTTCTTTGTCAAGAATAGTGGATGTGACCGAAGGACATTTTTGGGAAAAGACAGTTGGACGACGAGTGATGGAGCTACTCGGGTGGCTGGGAAAGCTGTCATAAACGGGTAGATATGGAGAGTATGGAGGATCATCCGGCATTGTGTTTGGTGTTTGGGTAAGGACAGAGTCCAGAAAGCTAGGCGGTGGCGGGGGTGGTGCTTTCCCGGTCATCCATGCCCGATACATCTCTGCCACATGTTGTCTCAACATTTTTATCTCTTCTACTAACCCGTTGTCCTGTTCAACCAGCTGTTTTAGGGCATCGGTACCAACCCACTCAGTTCTGTTGTTCTTTGCCATTGTCTTTCGCCTTTGTGTTGCAAGGAAGCATTACTTTAGAACTACAAAACCAACCACCTTTTTGGAGATTGAAAAAAGAACAAAATGGGAGCAACCTGTTAGCGTTAGGACTTTTAACAGATAGGTAAACACACATTAAGGATGCAATGCACCTAGGCAGTTAACCCATTCTATCATGCCTTTGCTTAGATTGTGTGCGTCATTCCGGCTTCTTATAGTTGTGCCCCTTGTTAATGCCTCTCAAATTTTCCTTTATTTTTTTAATGGTGGTCGAATCTTATGTGGATTGCCTATGTATCATGTCCCCGCATGAATCAGGCCATGCGTAGTTCTGACCATAAGTGCAAAACTAAAGAAACAATTTTTTGGGAATTTTCTATTACTAAAACATTCAATTACAAACTAAACATTTTGGAAAACCAAATACGGACTAAAAGACTACCGACATGCTCTGATGAAAAGAGAACAGATAGACAGACAACAGACTCTAACACAGAAAATACAGACTCGAACTATGAATACATTAAAGCTTCAAAAGTTGGTGCCTGCGAGGCATCGTTCGGCCTTTCCGCGGGCTTAGGTGCAAGATCCCTTTCCAGTTGCTCCAGTTCATACATTGTCCGCTTGACAAAAATCATTACTACCGAGAAGAAGGTAGTGCAGGTCATGTCTTCACACATTCGGCATCTCCTAATGATGGCATGGGCGATAGTCTCAATCTTATCCCTGGTTCAAACTTTTTCTATGAGCAGGCGCCTTATCTGATCATTGCGGGCCTCCAAAACCTGAAAATCCTGAAGACGCTGATTCTGCAACTGCTGTATTTCATCTTCCATTCGGGCCAATAAGTCGTAGCAGTGTCCACCTTCGGTTTTAGAAGCTTTGGCTTGTTTAGCTGCTTCTTTCTCAAGAGTGGTCATTTTCCTTTTTAGATTGGCAATGATCTTTTCATAATCCTGACGTAAGGACTGTGTACGCTCTTCTGTTCTTTTTGCCCACTGTGACCGGAGCTGTGCTATGCTACCCTCAGATTTTTTCAGATCATCCCGACACTCAATGATTTTCTTCTTCAGTCTGTTTATCAATCTTTTATCCAAACGACTCCTTTGTTGGTTGTCAGCATCTATCCTCATTTGTCAGTTTTGGGCCTTCAGCGCCTCATTTTCTTGGGCCAATTTGTTCTTTTCCCCTTTATCGGTAGCCACTCGCACACTGTTTTTGAACTTCAGGTCCCTAATCTGTTGTTTTAGCTTGCCTATTTCTGCCCTGTAGCTTTCTTCTTTTGCTAACCAACCCCACTACTCTTGCGAGTCATTAGTAAACTGATGGACATGGGCTCTTTTGGCGGGCCTCTAAGGAACCTGGAACCTCTTCCCAAACCACGTGTTGTACTCTGGGTCCACCTCACCTCTAGCTAGATCTCGGACCATAGTTTTAGGCTCGATAAATCTGCACTCATTCCATAGCTTTCGAATTTTATCCTCCGGGAAGGCGACGCTCGAACTCAACTCAATGACGTGCTTACTTAGGTCTTCGTCAATAGGGATTACTTGAAACCTTCCCAATTGGCGTAGTACCCGATGGGGAGCATATGGTTGGATACTACGAATACCCATAAAAAGAACATAACATTCTCTGGCCGATATGTATACCACTTCAGCAGAGGGCAACCACCCAAACGCCCATTCAATTTGATTGGCGGTCAATGACCTCAGTCGTACAAGCCATGCTTCAGTATCTTCAAGGAATGCGGCACCTATTACCCGTTTCTCAAACCCCTCGATACAGCTCAATCCGGTCAACCCGTGGTTCATGTATCCCACCTGGTGGCAAAGATGTTCTTGCATCCAAAATTGGAGTAACAGATTGCAACCCTGGAAGAAATTTCCTCCCTCCCGGCATATGATCAAGGCTCGGTAGATTTCTGATACGATCAAAGGAACCACAGTACTGTCGGCCCTTTTGATTGCAACATCGACCATCCCTACAAGGCCTATCTCTATTTTCTTATCTTGGCGTGGGCAAATCACAACTCCCAGGAATGCCGTTATGAACGCCAAATTTCACCTTACCTCCCATTTGTTTCTGTTTCCAGCATGAGTCAGTCCGAGATTTGGCTCTTCAAAACCCCGAGGATTACCATACCATTGATACAAGAATTGGAGACTGCAACATCCTCCCGACAAATCCTCACTCTTCACATTCCGGCTAATATTTAACGAATCCAGAAATTGGTGCAGAGACACCGGTCTTGGTGACAGAAAATATTGGCCCCTCAGATTTCCATTCAGACCCGCATAACCCGAGACTTCCTCCAGCGTGGGTGTGAGATCAAAATCAGCAAAGCAAAATACATTCCGGGTTGGATCCCAAAACGGTATTAAGGCCTCGATGATATCCGACCTTGTCTTGACATTCAGCAGATTGACGAGACCCCCCAAGATTCTCACCACTATCTTTCTGTTACCTTCTTCCAAATCATTCCACCACATGTGGAGCTGTAAAGGGACCTCACTAAGGACTGTGAACGGTTCAATTTTGTTTGTGCTCATCCTGTACATTTATTAAGGCGATTAAGTAAACGGTAAAATTTATTTGACTCAAAACAAAATTGATTATTTTTAAAAAAAATTAAAATACAAGACCCGATTTTTCGAACACGGCCTTTCAGCACTTCGGTGACGATGATTTTAAGGCTGTGTGGGCTAACTGGTCAAAATTTAAAAATGACCAAAAGTGGCTGTTTATGCAAAGTCAGCCCTCCGGCGTCCCTTTCGGGAATATTTGGCTATTTTTGACAAAAACGGCATCACCTGACTTATTTATGACTCTTTTTCTTGTTTTTCAATTTGAGATAAAAGACCCGGTATTACAAACACGACCTTTCAGCGTCTCGGGGACGAAAATTTTAAGGCTGTGTTGGTCAACAGACCAAAAATCTAAAAAATGACCAAGGGTGACCGTTTATGCGAAGTCAGCCTTCCGGCGCCCCTTTCGGCAACATTCGGCTATATTTGACAAGAGCGGCATCACCCCACTTATTTACGACGACAATAAAAATTTGACATTTTTTTGGCGATTTTTGCAAAAGGTGAGGTTGGAGCCGATGAGGATTGCCTACGTATCTCACATCCTGTGAGAATCAAACCAGCATAGTTCGGGCAAAGAAAATAAACTAAATTTGAAAACAAGACTCTTTTCTTTCATTTTTCAAATAAATTGAACTAAAAAACATTGCTCTTTTTTTTTTCTCAAAATTTCGGTAGAGTTTCGACGCTATTTGGGCATTGGGTTTTTCTGAAAATAGGTGATTACTTCTCTATGCTGTTATTTTTCTCTTTTTCTCTTTTTCTCAATTTTCCCGCATTCCCGATTTTCAGAAGCCGGTCAGCATGCAAGTCTGAAGCAAATAAATGCGTAAAACAAACAGGATGCAGCAGGATGGTCTTTTTCATTTCAGGTTGCTTGTCCTAGACGGACCCAAGCCCTGTGTTGAGTCCCCTAAATCAAATGCACATGATGCAAATAAGCGTTCCTACTAGGGATCCGGCATGAGGCTGTGTTATTCTAGGTTCAAAGCCTAGGTGTTTGTTCTAAACCTGGCTTACCCGAGCGGACAGCTCGAGCCGAGGGGGAAGCAGCATACCGGGAATACAGAAGCTTCACCGGCTTTGCAACTTATCCGAACCTCGTTCTAAAATTGGAGTAGACTCTATACAGAAAAGAAGTCACACGAAGTGCACCCTTCTTCATGATTTAGAAGACTCAGAGAGGAGAGGGGTTTCGGCACAGTTTATATACAATTCACGAAATATCAAAGAGGTAAAAGCAATCCATTAGCACATTAGGCACAGATCATGTAACAAAATCAGATAAAACAAAACACAACAATTATCTAAGCTCGAATTCTGAATCATGAACAAAACGTTCTAGGTTCTTGGTCCCCAGCAGAGTTGCCAGAGCTGTCACACCTCCTTTTTACATACACCCCGCGAAGGGTATAATGAAGGGAGTTTTTCCAATTAAAGGACAATCGAAACGGGATTCATTTATTAAGAGATTCAGAGTCGCCACTTGGGAGATTTATGGTATCCCAAGTCACCGGTTTGAATCCCGAATCGAGGAAAGGGTTTGACTCTGTTTAACAGTCGCGAACCAAAAATACGGGTAAGGAATTCTTTTAACCCGGGAGAAGGGGTTAGGCACTCCCGAGTTCCGTGGTTTTAGCACGGCCGCTCAACTGCTATATTTGGCTAAAATTTGATTTTAATACATGTTCAAACCTATGTGCATTTTTACCTTTTAACCGCTTTTTAATTGAATTTTAAGAAATTGAACGTCGTTTAAAACATATTTTTGGATCACGTCGCATAAAATGTACCCGGATCCTCGACACACTTTATTCAACATTTTGGGATTTGGATTTGGGTCGCATGAGATGCACACCCGAATTTACGAAGGTAAAACTATTAAAGAACGCGCCAAAAGCGACTAACGTGTTATTAACTTTGCGGAAGGCCATGAAAATCCGCTAAATGGCACGTCCTGAATTCTAAGTATTTTAATATAAACATTTATTGAGGGCCCCGTAATTTATGCGTTTTGTTTGGCGAGGCTCATCTCACTCATTGTTTTTTACAGGGCGATCCTAGAGCAAACTACAATTTTCTACTTAATCTTGTCTCTAAAAAGAAAAAGTCCTAATCACTTAATATTATAAAATCGGGCTTCAAGTTCAAGTCCGGATCCAAAAAAAAGGAAGAACCTTTTAATTTGAACCCGCTACCTAACTTAAAATCCATACCCGTGTTAAATAAAAAACTCGTTTTTTGTGATATTATCATAATTGGGGACTCGCATTTTGGACTTCAGAATCAATCCAATACAAGGAAATTCGGACCTGCATGCCTTCCCAAACCAATTTAGGCACAATTAGCCTTTCTGATTTATTGATAGGCCTAACTAATATTGGTCAAATTATGCCATCACCTGGTTTATTCAGCAACTATCCAGCAAATTGATGTATGAATTCTTGACACTAAAATTTGTTAATTAGCCTTAGTTATTAAACACAAACATTTGATGTATTGCGGGTTTTAATTAAACGCTTCCTGTTCCAATCGTAAACAAGTTTTATATGATTAAACTAAATTGAAGCTTACTACATGTTCGACTTAACAGAAGGCATTTGTGTCATTGCTTATTACTTAATTGAAGCCAAGTAAGTAACTAGTTCTAGCCAAATCAACTCTACTTAGACAATTCACGCCATTACTAATTAAATACAGAGGCACAAGACAGCCATGGGCAACTTCAAATTGATACAAATCCACCGATAAGACCCACAGTCCACAAGTTACAAAAATAGTCCAAAGTTATTACTCATACAAATCAACACTTAACTATGTTAAACAACTATATCTAATATCTATTTAACTACTAGTATGTAACAGTCCAGCAGGCCCATTTCAGGATCAACAATCGAGCAATTTCATTCCATTTTTAAGCTCGGAATTACAGAAGAGATTCAAATATGTACCTGAATATTGCAACACAACAACAAGAAGAAGAAGATCAGTAGCAACAGTAATACCAGCAACAGTAATACCAACAGCAGCAATGGAACAATTTAAAACAGCCAACACAGCACCCAAATAGACCAAAATGAAACCCAACAATCCACAGAATCACATCAACCAATAATTTACCCTAGAATGATTCAATTGAAACCAAATACCAATCGAAATACAATCAGAAACACCCCTAGAATTCAGCAACCAGTAGCTGAACTCGAAAATGTAACTTGATAGTTAGAACTGAAATTCTTTTCAAGGTTCTATGGAAAGGTAGGTTTTACAGTTTGAATCCCAATATCTTTCAAGTATTTTTCAAGCTCTAAAAGAAAAGAAACTCTCAGAATTTATTTGGACTCTCAAATAACTCTCAAAAACTGATTTCTATCTTCTCAAAAATTCTCTCTCAGACTCTCAATTGAATGCCTTCTCTCTATCTCTCTAAAACCGATCCCCAAAAGAGCCCCTGTTACTTTTTCAGCTTTTCAAATTTTCTAAACTCTCTAAAACTGATCCCCACCACTCTGATCTCATTTTATTTTCCATGAAACAGTACCCCCCCTCTTTATAGACTAATATGACCCTTATTTTATTCCAAGTTTTCACCTTTTTCCCAACCTGTATATTCCCTCCCATGCCCTTTTGTCATTCAGCCCTATTGCTTCTTATATTACCAACTTGCAGGCACTATCTTTTTACACCCTTTTCAGAGTATATTTCTTTTTAAATTTTTAGACTAAGACCCATGTTATTCTATGCAGAACCATTACTGATTGTCTTTTCCTCCACTAACCTTATTTTCTTTATTAAACCGACACTGGTATGGTGTCGACGCCCCCGTTTTTCTAAGGCGGAAAGCGGGTTTCGACATTATGGATGAAATGACTCTTCTATTCCCTTTTTTTGGGGAATTGGGTTATGGATTTTGGAGAGTTGCCACCTAATGATTATAGTGCATTAAGTCACTTTTGGAGAAAAGAGAAGAAGATCTTGAAAGAAAACCAGAGTTCGGGTAAGGGCTTAAGATTATCTCAAGGGGAAGGTGTTAGGCACCCCTTAAGATCCACTAGTGTGGTTCCCGGCCTTGCTTAGCTGTGACTTTAAGAAGAGTAGGAGTAGACGAGCAAAGTTTGCACATAAGAAATACAAGCAAGTTGACAATTTTGAAAGAAGAGTGGCACAAGTAAAAGAGAGTTTTAGTTTGAAGAAAACATTTAAATAAACAAAAAGTAAAGAAAGAGGGTCCTAGGTTTAACTATAATATGGATCATTTGGTGCAATACTGTGACAACCCAAAGGGTAATCACCTGCTTTTCTCATCTGTTCCGTGCTTCTGAGGCCTTGAAAACCTCATTTTATATAGCCTCGATTAGCGTACGTAGTCCGGGCGCGTAGCCGGAAAATTTCTGTGTTAGAATATGTGAATTCTGTGAAAAATTTGAAGAATTTTGATATTAATATGATTATAGTTGACTTTGGTCAATATTTTTTGGTAATCGAACCCCGAACCAAGATTGGACGGTCCCGAAAGGTCCGTAGAAAAATATGGGACTCGGGCATCTGCCGGGAGTCGAAATCCGAGGTCTAGAACCTGAGTAAAAGAATTTTTCTGTTAAATTGTTTTTTTCGGAAATTATTAAGGAAAATGAAAATGAAAATTGATTAAAAGACTATGGTATCGGGCTCGTATTTTGGTTCCGACACCCGGTACAAGTCTTATATATTGTTTAAGCGCTTTCTGTAAAGTTTAGTTGAAAACTGACGTCGTTTGACGTGTTTCGGGCCTAAATAGCTAAAGTTGGAAGTTATGAACTTTTAAATGAAATTTATGAGTTTTGAGGCTTGATTCTATGTAAATGATGTTATTTTGGTGATTTGATCGCGCGAACAAGTTCGTATGATGTTTTTGAGCCAGTGTGCATATTTGATTTGGAGCCCCGAGGGCTCGGGTGAGTTTTGAGTAGGTCCCGG
>MU745615.1:7026-38972 GCA_026770625.1 Nicotiana glauca
AAGTGTGGCAGTGTTATGGGTTTCTTCAATTCGCCTTTGGGGCGGAATATTGTGAATAGTGCCGGAGAAGCGGCTATCAGAGATCGCGATGTGCAGTGGTTCAGGATTGAATCGGTGTTCCTGATGTTGATGACTCGAGAAAGATGACCTTTGAAAGGGTTTAAAGTTAGTAGCGATCTATTGGTTCGAGTTCTACAAAAATAGATTTTGATTTAAAGCAACAACTGGGCGGCGAAAAACAAGGAAGGACATGTGGAGGTGTCTTGCATGTCTCATGTAGGGAGAAAACTAAAGTCCTAAGTCCTAACTAAATATTGTATATATTATGCTAAGTTTTATACATAAAATTGACTCTCTCAAAAAATGCATATTTTGAAAAGTAATTTTTTTTCCTATAAGTGCGTTTTCTAAAAATACTTTTGAAAAAAGTATATATATTGTGTTTGGGCAATTCATTTAAGAAGTACTTTTTGTAATATTTGGTAAATTAATTATGTTTTTCTAAAAAGTTTTTTTGAGTGTTAAATTACCAAAAAAGAATTGTACCAAAATTTTATAATTATTCTAAAAAAAATTGAATATTTGATGTAAGATACTTTTATATTTTTTTTTTTATTTTATTAAAATATAGCATAAATTAAATATATGTATTAAAGATTTAAATCATTACATATATATATATATATATATATATATATATAAAGTAATAATAATGCCTAGTATAATTACTTATTGTTTACATAATGATAATCTTCAACTTAACTTTATCATAATTTCTTACGATTTTATCATCGAACTTTTGCCCCAGATTAGACCATCTTAATCTGCTGAAGTGAGTTTCAGGACGATTTTCAGCTAAAATTTCTAGCACATATATTTAAAAATAATTTTGTAGTTTCTACATCCCATTTAGTCTTCTTAGAGTTGTTATCTAGTGGCACTTTCTTGTTCATTTTTTTTAATATGCCTTAAGAACATGTGAATAATAATAATAATATTAAATAAATCAGAGAACTAAAAATCTGTCATGTCAAAAATGAAGAAAGATTAAAGAGAAAAAGATCATCAAGGAAAAAGCTTTCAACTGTTAATAATTCATATCATTAAAAATAAGTGTTATTACGCATCAAAGTCTAAAAAAAATAAAACAATAGTCACTTTCATAAAATATTAGATGTATCATACATACATGCACCCATGTTAAAAAAAATAATACATAAACGTACATATTAGATATTATGTATTGATACACTACAAAAGAAACAATTAAATCACACTCTATGAAGAAAATATTAAAATTTATTATTAGTTTTGTTATTTCAAAGAGGGATAGGAGACCCAAAAGAAAAAATTGCACAAGAAAAAAAGAAGAAGGTCTATTTATTCATAGTAATATACAAGACTTCTTATGTTGTAGAAAGAACTCGAGGATCTGATCTATTAAAGTTACTAGGAGAATTCGAGAAGATCTATTACTTTAGAGAAATAAAAAATAAAATCAATAAAAAAGAATTTAGAAAGTTGCAACGCATTATACAACGAAAAAATCAAAAACAAAAAAAGTCAAAAAATAATTTGCTACGATTCATTTAAAAGAACAGTAGAAACTAGAAACGGAGGAGAAAAAGAAAAGGCTTAAATCAGTGAGGGATAGTTTGAGAAATATAAATTTATGGTGAGGATAGTTTTATTTTGGACAAATTGAATTTTTTCTTTTGCTTCCGCTTCTTGCAAGAAGCTAGAATTTTCTGCTTCTTTCCAAAACTGCTTTTGCTGCTGGTCAAAAGCACTTATCCAGTTCTCCGTCTTGGCCAAATAAGTCAAATTTCTAAATAAATAATTTTTTTTAGAAAAAAAAAATACTTTTAGCCTTCCAGAAACTTGAACATACTCTTAATGTCTTTGACACGAACTTTTATTTTTAATTTAAATAAAGTTTTATTCATTTTAATTTTATTCTCTTGTTTTGCCTTCGTAAAAGAAGGTTTATGATTATATAACGAATTAAGAAAATTAGAATACATATCATTAAAAACAGTAAATAATGTATAAATTACAAAATATAAGAATGAAAATTGCAAATTACATTTTGGGTATTGATGTCATTAATGAACTGATAATATATATTTTTGCAAATTTTTGTCTTTCAATCACTTAGTAACTCTTAATAGGTTTGAATCAATTAAGATTTGCTTCTCTTTACAACTCTCTCTAATTTCTTCTCTCTAAATTTTCTCCTTTCCAACATGGACCCTTCCATGATCAAAACACATATCCCACCAGAACCACCGGATAAGCCCAAAGAAATGGACATTAAAGTGATTCAAACAACTCAGTCATATAAGGAAATGCTATTGGACAAACCGGCTATCCAATAAAATGAATATTATGAGAACGACAATCCCACAATTTAGAGAATGATAAAGGGAAAAACATAGAAGGTTCAATTCCTCTCTCCCAGAATGATAAACAACGCCTCTACCTCCCGTGGTGCTACTCTATAATCATCAAGGTCTTTAGACAAAAAATGTGCCACCACTCTCTTCGCTCTAAACTGAATGAACTATGAAAATCATCCGAATAGTTAATTTTAATTGACCTAGGATGAGATCTCTCCATAGCCAAATTTAGCATAGAGAAAAATATGGTAAAGGCACTTCGCGTAGGACCATGGTTCATCTCAGGGAACTTCCTATCAGTGCGGAAATGGGAACCTATTTTGTCCCACAAGAGGCCACACTTCATCCACTTCCATCTTGATTCGACTCCCATAATTTTCAACAGAGTTCTACGATAAATAAATTCTAAAAAAGTGGGAAGAAATCTAGGTAAATCGTTGAAAATTGACCAATGGACCTCCTCCATCCTCAGGAGACGATACGCTCACATTTGCATTCAAGTTCCCCTTGAAACCCCGGTTGAAACCTCAGTCATAATAGGAGATCAAAAATATGCAGTGATCTACGAAGGAGAAGGGCAGAATAATTGGTCACACCTCAAAAGGATGCAACTACCGGAAATCTTATACCACAGCTCCTCAAAAGACACCAAAAACATCCGGAAATAATGTGGAACAAACGGAAGATAACGAGTGAAAAATTGTCACCTTCCATCGAAAGAAAAGGCAAGGACAATCAAAATCGAACAACAAGAATGGTACTGTGTCAAATAGCCAACATCAAAATACACAAACTGAACATATTCGGGTAAATTTGTTCGATTCAAATTCAGATAAATTCCTACAATCTCAAACTGTACGTTACAATTCAAAAAAATCCACTCTCGACCCAAACCCCAAAATAGGCCCTATGGCCCAAATAGTAAACTAAGACCCACCCCGCGTCATAAAAACTACACCCAACGTGGCCCCAACCCAATATAAGTACAAAACAAAAAGATGGGCTGGGGCTCAATGAACTTGACGCAACCCGCTCCACTGACCCCAATCATGCCCCCTAGATCAGGCCGCCATTCCTAGCACAAGTATCTAGGCCACATACCCCAAATCTACGGTAAGATATCATGGGTCCAGTCGCGCCTCTCCAATTGTCCCCCTACCCAATTGGAGGAAGTCAAGCCAACTAATTCCCCAAAACCTCTCACATGCGCTTCCCCTACCAATTCCTCTGAGATAACCTCTAATGGGGAAATCTCAACAGTCACTACTAACAATCAAGTGCCCTATCTAGAATCTCTCCCATTTTTAAGTGAAAAGATACCTATCGTCAACCCCAAAAGATCCACAATTAATGCTTAATCCACCTTCCAGGCACAATTATCAGCAACACCTTCACTACAGAGATTTGACACCAAAAGGCGTGTTAATGGATCATCAGGTCCTTAATTTAATTCCCCCATTACCCAAAGTAGTAAAACCAAAAAGCACAAAAATGGAAAAAGACCAAATGACAACCTTCGTCACCTCAGTGCCATCACCACCGAACCATCTACCGGCTTCTTGGATGGAAGTGGCGTTACAAGGGCAGGGCGTTACCTACAATTTCACCCTGGGAAACCAGAAAGTGATTGTGATTTTTCAAAACCTAGCCCACCTAGCACGGGTTACTGTGGAGGCTTCTAATAAAGCCCTATCGGCCTTTGTCCATGCCTATGGTAGACGATGGTGAACAAGGGCAGTGCATAACCAAATATCGGCCTCCAGATACTCAACATCCAATTGTTTCAAACATTCCAATCCCTACCCTTCTTCCCCGATCTAGCAACGGAGGACCCAACAGCATACCCTATCTTCGTAACGATCAACCCTAAAACCCACCAAATGCCATCATCTTCTGCATTACGAGAGAAGAGCACCTCTCCGCCTCTTAACAACATCTAAAATGGAATAAGCAAAGACCTAGAAATTCTCAAAAAGAAAAGCACCCCAGGGGAGGAGGGCACAATCTACGGCCCCTACAAACAGAATCGCTTCTACTGGACTTAGTCAGGGCGACCAAGTTCAGTCTCGACACCAGCGAGGTGCTAGTGATCCTGTGTCATAGATCGATGGTCAAGTGCGAATTGAGCCTAGTATCCCTTCAAACTTATGAGCCCATCAAGCACTACTGAATCTGAACCCAGTCCGAAGCCTCACGAGAAAAACCCCACCATCTTCGACGAGGGTTCAACAAGGAGCAGGGAACCCTCAGGGGGGCCTCCTCTAACCATCCCCACCACCCCTAATGAATTATATCATATGGAATGTTAGGGGTGGAAAGAATGCTGAGTTCAATAGGCATTCTATGGAAATGGTAAAGATGCACAAGCCAGCCGTGCTCGTTCTTCTTGAAACAAAAATGGAAGATCACAAGAAGTTGGCAGAAGAGCTCTAGTTCGAGATGATTATCCAATCACCGGCAGTCGGCCTGTCTGAGGGGATTGTGTTTCTGTGGAAGGAGGACAATGTGAGTGTCGAGGAGGTGGCCACCACCCCTCAAGGTATCCATGCAATGGTGAATATATTACCTAATCATACTCCCTGGCTCTTCTCTGCAATTTACACAAGTAATCTTTTAGCTGATAGGAAAATAATGTGAGAGAACCTTATTTCAATCTCCAAAAAGCTCACAAATAACTGGTTTATGGGAGGAGACTTCAATAAAATCTTAAAGGCAAGGGATAAATTTTGGGGAAATCCCATAAGCCCTAGTCGCAGTAACCTATTTTGGAACTGTATAAATGAATGCAATCTATTAGATCTAGGTTACAAAGGGAGTAAATACACTTCGCCAAATAAGAGGTACAGTAATATGGCCTCTCTAATCCTTAAAAGAATCAAAAGGTGCTTTGCTAATGAAAATTAGATCAAACAGTAAACTGATGCTACTGTATTGCACCTTCCTAGGACCCACTCTAATCACAGCCCCATCCAAGTTATCATGGTAGGGTCACAATCCAACAATTTGTCTAGGCCCTTCAGATTTAAGTCAATGTGGGTTAGCTACCCATCTTTCCCTAACATGATCAATGAGGCTTTCTCTGAACATTCCACTCTCTTTCAATCCACCAACTCTTTCAAAAGAATTGTTACTAAATGGAATCGGGACACCTTTGGTAACATCTCCCACCAGAAGAAAAGAATGTTAGCTAGAAGTGCAGGAATCCAAAGATCTCCTAATTACCAATTTAGTAGCTATTTGCTAAACCTAGAAACCAATCTGGTTAGTGAGCATAACTTAATCCTTAAAATGAAAATGATTTCTGGAAGCTCAAATCTAGGGTTAACTGGCTCAATAAGGGTGATGCTAGCACTAGATTTTTCCACACTTCCACACCCAACAGAAGAAGAAGAAGAAGAAGAAGAAGAAGAAGAAGAAGAAGAAGAAGGAACAAAAGCCTCTCTTTAAAAGAAGAGAATGGAAACTGGCCTCCATAACCAACATGATATCCAAACAACCATAATAGGCTTCTTCACTAATATCTATACCTCCTCCTACTCCCAAGACCCAATGGCCACCACCAGCCACCTCACTATGTCCCACTCTCTGTTTGATTCCCAAAGAGATATTCTAGATAGACCTCTTGAGTAGTGAGAAATAAAAAAAGGCAATCTTCTCCCATAAACCCTTCAAATCTCCTAGCCCTGATGGTCTCCACCCTTTATTCTATCAGAAATACTGGAGCATAGTGGGTAACTCTACCACAGATTTCTGTAAGAAATGCTTCTTCTCCAACTCCTTAGATGAACCATGAACTAAATGCTGTTTTACCTCATCCCAAAATGCCCCCAAGCATCAATGCTGAAAAACTTCAGGCCAATTGGACTGTGTAACATAATATATCCATCACTAAGATTATTGTCAATAAGATAAAACCACTCTTGCCCCATATCATTGGGCCTAGCCAAGCCAGTCTCCTATCCAACAGGAAAGCCTATGATAATGCCATTATTGTGCAAGAATACATCACTTACTTTAGGAAAATAAATGGCAACATGATCCTCAAGATTGATCTTGAAAAAGCCTTTGACAGGCTGGAGTGATCCTTTATAAAGGACACTCTTCATGCCTTCAATTTCCCTCGTGGCTTATCCAAGCTCATTATGTCATGCATTAGTTCTTCCACCATCTCTATTCTTGTCAATGGTGGGAAAACTGAATCTTTCAAGCCTTCAAGAGTCATAAGCCAAGGAGATCCAATATCTCCCTATCTTTTCATTATGTGTATGGAAAGACTATCCAGGGCCATTGATAACGCTGTCTTGGAAAACCTTTGGCAACCCATAAGTATCAGTAGATCTGGACCAAAGATATCTCACATATTCTTTGAAGATGACCTCACTCTGTTTGCCAAAGCAAACTCCAAAAATTGCAATACCATCCTATCTATTCTGCAAACTTTCAATGAGCAGTCAGGCCAAAAAATCAACCTTGCCAAGTCTAGAGTACTCTTCTCCTCCAATACATCCCAGGATTCTCTAGAGAACCTCACCAACTCTTCTTCCATTCAAGCCACCACATCCTTTGGCAAATACCTTGGTTTTTCCATATTCCACAAAAAATCAACTAGTGCTGACTTTCAATTCATAATTGATAACATGTAATCCAAATTGGCTAGATGGAAAACCAGTTGCCTAAGTATGGCTAGTAGAACTATCCTGGCCAAGTCCTCCTTAAACAGCATCCTAAGTCATGTCATGCACTACATCAATCTGCCCACTAAAGTTACCAAACAAATTGATAAAATTCAAAGGAACTTTCTATGGGGCATCACTCCTGATAAAAAAAACTGCACCTACTCAAGTGGGATAAGGTCACAAAAAAGAAGGCTGAGGGAGGATTAAGGCTTCAAAAAGCTGACATAAAAAATAAAGCGGCCCTCACAAATCTTGCCTGGAGGACTTACCAAAATACCAATAGCTTATGGGCAAAAATCCTTTTTAATAAGCATTGTAACATGAGCCAAACTCATAGGATAACTAGAAACTCTAGATATCCTAGGTACCCCAAATCCCCTACATGGCAGTGCATTCTTAAGGGATGGAACACTTGCATCAAAGCAAGCAAATGGGTAGTTCACAAAGGAGATAGGGTTAGCTTTATGAATGATGCTTGGTTACCCAACGAACCGGCAATTAGGGAAATGATTAAGGGCCCCCTTTTCCAGAATGACCTAAATGCCAATGTGAACTCAGTCTACAATTCAGGGGCTTGGGACTTATCCGCATTATTCACGGATCTCTCCCCTAGCATCCTCAACTTGTTAAACTCTTCTTTCATTCCACCAAATCCTATAAAAGAAGACACCTTTATCTGGGGATTAACTTCCAGTGGCTACTACTCAAACAGTTCTATTTACTCTTTACTAAGCAAGTCAAATAGCAACTTTGAAGCTAATGAGGAAGGATTTTTCAAATGGGTTTGGAAACTTCAAGCACCCAACAAAATCAAGAACTTCATCTCGCTCCTTACCCACAAAAGACTCCCCACAAAGAGCTACCTCTACAAAATAAGGGTCAACTGTGACCCCTGTTGCTCCTACTGCAACAACGCTCAAGAAAAAATTGACCATATCTTCTTTGAGTGCAATAATGCAGTACAATTTTGGAATGACCTTATCTCCAAAGCCTCTAGTGATAATAGACATCAGAATCCAAGCTTCTCAACCCATCAATGGCCATCAACATGGAATGCAATTAGGAAAAAGCCTTTCAATAGCCTTATTCTATGGGAAAATATCATCCCTTTCTGTTTCTGGCATATCTGGTTAACAAGAAACAATAACCTCTTTAACAACAAAAAGGAGGGTATCAATTCTTCCAACACCATCTCCAAAGACATAGAATACCTCGTGTTGACTAAAAATGGTTCCACCAAAATAATTCACCAAATCACAATCAAATGGGAGCCACCAAGAAGAGGATCCTACAAGCTGAATACAGATGGAGCAACTAAGGAGAACCCATGAATAGGAGAAGTAGGAGAAGTTTTCAGAAATCATAATGGAGATTGGATAATGGGGTTTATGGAGAATATCCCCCACATACCTAACACTATGGCAGAACTGAAGGCCCATCCTAAAAGGACTTCAACTTGCAAAATAAAATAACTTAGTTCCTCTTGAAATTAATACTGACTCAGCTGAAATTATCCAAATGCTAATGACAGGTAACCTCACGTATGATCATATAATTTGTGAATGCATGTCCTTAATATGCAGGATGGACAGGGTCGTGGTGAAGCACACTTACCGGGAGCAGAATAGGGTGGCAGATGCTTTGGCCAATGAAGCAACAAAGGGAGTTTTTTTAACAGATCTAGTATACTAGCAGTTCCTCTGTTGTTTGCCAGTGATGTATTTTGGGAAGACATCCTAGGAACTGATTCAGTTAGATTTTTTGTGGGTTGTAATATGGATACAATTCTCCAAAATATTGCTGCAGTAGGGGTACTACAGTACCCAAACAATGACTCATATGTATAACATCTTTTGTTAGCTATATATATTTATCCCTTATAACCAAAAATAATAATACTCCCTCCGGTCCACAATAAGTGTCCAATTTACTTTTTGATTTTGGTCCAAAGTAAGTATCTAGTTAGATAATCAAGAAAAAATTTAATTTATTTTTACTCTTTTACCCTTATGTGCATATCCCTAAACAAAATTTCTCTATTATCACATTAACTTACTAAATATGGATAGTTTAGTCATACTAGGTAATTTTGTATAGGAGTTAGTATTTTCTTAATGGGCGTGCTAAAAGTAAATTGTACACTTATTGTGGACCGGAGGGAGTAATATGTTTTCCCAAAGAAAATAAAAATCATGTTCTTAGAAACTCCGCAACTGAGCGCGCACACATACAACAAAAAAAAAAGGAAAAGCTTGTCTTCCTCCCCACGCAGTCCTAAATAAACAATCATCAAAAAGAGAAAAGACGAAAGAAGAAGAAGAGACCGAAAGGAAGGAGAAAAAATCAACCATTTTGGTCTTAGCGATAGTCTAAAGCCAATCCATCACAGGTTTTCAGACAACTCCTATTTCCCTTTTGATCCTCAGTTTTCTTTCACTGAAGCCGCCATTCAATTCACGCATATATATATTTCACACAGTTCTAGGGTTCGATTATTTATATTTAGCTACAAGATTTCAGTACAAATGAAGATAATATGGCTTCCTGAACCTCCGGCTGTTGAGTGTCAAATTGTCCCACATCGGTTGGGAAGTAGAGTTGGGGGAGATTTTCACCCTATAAAAGAAGGCCTAATGTTTAGGATTTAAACACACCTCTCATTTTCTTTCTTGTCTTCTTAAGGCATTTGTATCTTCTCTCTTTAGTATTATTTCACTTGTATTTTTAGAGTGGAATAAAATATTGGTTGTGTCTGAGGAGTAGGCAAAATTAGCCGAACCTCGTAAATACTGGTGTTCATTTTATTGTTACTTTATTGTCTTATTTATTATTTGGTGGCTGCCATAATTTTTGGTATAGTAGTTGTGATTCATTCAAACTATATACATTTGGCTTCCGCAACAATTGGTATCAGAGCCAAGGTACTGTCTACGTATGCTCTGTAGTTGCAACATAGTCTGATCTTCCACATCAGAAAAGATTTATCTTGGAAACTGAGTCAAGGTTCGGTCTGAGTATGCTCTGTGATTGCAGCGTAGTCTGATCTTCCACACCAGAAAGAAAATAATCTTGATTTGTATCGTCATCTATTAAATAATATTTGTTTCAAAGGTTGGCAGACAATAAACAAGAAGAATCTACATCAAATTTCAATAATACGTCATTATTGGCATCTTCGCTTATGAAAAGAATTGTGTCAAATGTGAAATTTGCGGTAGAAATTTTTGACGGGTCCGGACATTTTGGGATGTGGCAAGGCGAGGTTCTAGATGTCCTTTTCAACAATGGCTAGATCTTGCTATTGAAGAAAAGAGACAGATGTTATTGGAGAAGAAGATTGGAGAATTATCAGTCGTGTTGCTTGCAGTACCATTCGATCCTACCTTGCTAGAGAGCAGAAATATCCATACACAAAGGAAACTTCTGCAAGTAAATTATGGAAAGCACTGGAGGATAAATTTTAGAAGAAAAACAGTCAAAATAAATTGTACATGAAGAAGAGACTGTTTCACTTCACCTATGTTCCTGGTACCACGATGAATGAACACATCACCAGTTTCAATAAGTTGGTCACAGATTTGCAAAATATGGATACAACTTATAATGATGGTGACTTGGCCTTGATATTGTTGGTGTCACTTCCTGATGAGTACGAGCACATTGAAACTACTCTACTCCATGGAAATGACGAAGTTTCTCTTAGAGAAGTTGTTCGGCTTTGTACAGCTATGAACAAAGAAAGCGAGAAAAACAAAAGGGCGGAGAAGGAGAAGCACTATTTGTGAGGGTTCGTCCTCAAAATTAAACGAGGACAAAGAAAGGAAGATCTAAGTCAAGATCTAAACCCAGCAAAGATGAATGTGGCTTTTGTCGAGAAAAGGGGCACTAGAATAAAGACTGTCCGGAGTTGAAGAATAAGGCCAAACATAACAATGGAAAGGCCATTATGGATTCAAATGTAGCTGATTGTGATGATTCAGAATTCTCATTAGTTACAACAAAGCCATCAACATCATCAGAGATATGGTTGATGGACTCGACTTGTAGCTATCATATGTGTTCCAACATGGACTGGTTCGTGGAATTTCAAGAAGGAGAATATGGAGTCATCCACACAGTGGATAACAGCCCTCTTACCTTATATGGCATTGGTTCAATACGATTAAGAAACCATGATGGAATGATCAGAACATTAACAGATGTTCGATATGTACCGAGTTTGAAGAAAAATCTCATCTCTGTGGGAGCCCTAGAATCAAAAGGGTTCAAAATTATTGCAGAAAATGGAGTGATGAGAGTATGCTCCGGTGCACTAGTGGTAATGAAGGCCAATCGGAAGAACAATAACATGTACCGTTATCTCAGTAGTGCAGTTATTGGGACATCGACAGTAATATCCAGTGACGAAAAAGAGGCAGAAGTAACCAAGCTATGGCACATGCGGTTGGGACATGCTGGAGGAAAATCCTTGAAAACTCTATTAGATCAAGGATTGTTAAAGGGAGTAAAGGCTTGCAATTTGGAGTTTTGCGAGCATTGTGTCAAAGGGAAACAAACAAGGGTTAAAGTTGGTACAGCAATCCATAATACTAAAGGCATTTTGGATTATGTACACTCTGATGTTTGGGGTCCTTCCAAAACACCTTCATTAGGTGGGAAACACTATTTTATAACCTTTGTTGATGATTTTCCCCGAAGAGTATGGGTGTATACAATAAAGAGCAAAGATGAAGTGCTGGGAATTTTTCTCAAATGGAAGACGATGGTAGAGAATCAAACAGGCAGGAGGATCAAGTGTGTTCGCACAGATAATGGAGGTTAATACAAAAATGATCATTTCAATAAGGTCTGTGAAAATGATGGCATCGTCCGACACTTCACTGTCAGACATACACCACAACAGAATGGAGTGGCAGAACGTATGAATCGGACCTTGCTGGAGAAGGTACGATGTATGTTGTCCAATGCTGGCTTGGGCAAAGAATTTTGGGCTGAGGCAATTACATATGCATGCCACCTCATTAATTGTCTACCATCTGCTGTGTCACGACCCGGATTTCCCACCATCGAGAGTCGTGATGGCGCCTACTAACGGAGCTAGGCCAGTCAAACTTTAAACATTCTCCGATAAATCTCAACAATATGAAAAAACGAAAATCAATTAAACAAGTGCGGAAGACTTTAAGCTAAATAAAAATGAAACCAAAAATACGGAAGTTTGAAACATATCTCTACCCAGAACCTGGTGTCACTAGCTCACGAACTTCAAAGATTCACTAAATACAACCGTCTGAAAGAAATCATAACGGTATGTTTCAATACAAAAGTTAACAAACAGAATAAAAATGGAAGAGACTGCGGGCCTGCGGACGTCAGCAAGGCTACCTCAAGAGTCCCTGGACTGAAGGTCTGCTCCCGATCTAATACTGATGTTGTCCGAAAGCTGCATCCGGATCTATGCAAAAGAAATGCACAGAGTGTAGCATCAACACAACCGACCCCATGTGATGGTAATTTCCTGGCCTAACCCCGACGAGGTAGTGACGAGGCTAGACAGGACCTACCACAAATAACCTGTAGAGATATATGTGCAATAACAGGAAAATACACTAATTTAAGCAGTAAAAGGGGTGGGGGAAACATGTTGTGAGGTACTACAGTCTATATATATATAGGAATCAACGGTAAAGAAATGAAGCTGAACAATAACAACTGATAAGGAAAATACAGGAAGTCTCTACATACGAACACAATACACTCAGTCCATACTCCGTTGCGGTGCGCAACCCGATCCTCAACAGATATCACTGTTGTGGCGTGCAACCAGATCCTCAACAATCAATAATGTTGCAGCGTGCAACCCAATCCTCAATATTTCATTAACATCGTTGTGGCGTGCAACCCGATCCTCAACATTTAATACCAAGAACTCACCGACCAACGACCGCAACTCAAGTGCGAGGGGAGTAACAACAATCACAAGAAAATCCCGGCAAGGGAACACAAATAACAATTCAATCATCCTGGCAAAGGAGAATACAATAAATACATACGTCCCGACAAGGGACTAATCGCTACACGATCCACTTTTAATCAACTATATCTCGAGTAACAGTTTCTAGTTCGATCCAATGCTCCAAAAGCCAAATCAATCACAAACCTTCCTCAACTATTCACATTATATTATGCTTATCAACCCAAGAAAGAAAGATGTGCCATTAAATCCGAATCCAACACATATAAGACTCACGGTCATGCTAGATTCCGGTGTATAGATAACCGTCACCATGCCTATACAATGTACTCCACATTTAGCACGTAGAAAATAATACCCTAATCCTAATCCCTCAAGCCACAGTTAGAACAAACACTTACCTCGGTCTGAAAATAGCAATCAAGGCTCAAAAACCGCCTTTCCTTTAGAATCCAACTCCGAAACAATGATATCTAGGCACAATTTAGTTCAATAGTATCAATAAGAGCTCGAAAACATAATCTCATAGTCTAGAAATAAAATTCCCATCATTCTTCCAAATTAGCAAAATCCGACACCGGGCCCACATGGTCCAAACACGAGGCTCGGACCAAAACCCAATCACCCATAACCCCACGAGTTCAAATATGCAATTTGTTTCAAGATTCGACCCCAAATTGAGGTTGAATCACCCAAAATTCCCAAAACCCTAGTTCTACCCAAAACCCCCATTTTCTACCTTGAATCCATGATTTTAGGCTTAGGAATTTACTAAATAATGAAGAAAAGTGAAGGAATTAGGTGGGGAATTACTTACCCAAAAAGTCTTGAAAGGGGAAAGCTTCAATGGGGTCCTAAAGCTTGATGGAGAAGAGGACTCGTGAGAAGAAGTGATGAATTACCGAAATGAAATGTTCTGCCTTTAAATAAAAAAATCACTGGAGCAATTAACTATATGCGTTCGCGACACATAGGTCACGTTCGCGAAGAAGACTGGGCGGGTAGGCATCGCGTTCGCGAAGGGACACTGCAAACGCGTAGAAGGAAAAATCCAGGCCCAAGACCTTTTGCCTATGCGTCCGCGTTTGGTCTCACGCGAACGCGGAGAGGAGCAGACCTAGAACTATGCGAATGCGGTTGAGGGATGCAAATGCGGAAGGAGAAAAGACAGGGCTATGCGAACGCGAGCCAGGGGCCGCGTTCGCGAAGTGTAAATCTGGTTTGCAACAAGCTGAAAAATCGGATGTATTTTCTAAGTGCAAAACCACCAAGAACCACCTCCAAATCACTCCCGAACCCTCGGGGCTCCCAACCAAACACACACACCAACTAAATGACATCATAAAAATTTACTCGAGCGATCAAATCGCTAAAATAACATCAAAATCACAGAATCAAACCTCAAAACCATCATTTTTCATTTCAGGTTCATAAACTTCCAACTTTAGCTATTTAGGTCCGAAACACGTCAAACGATATCCGATTTCGACCAAATTTCACAGAAAGCGCTTAACGCATATTTAAGACCTGTATCAGGCATCGGAACCAAAATACGAGCTCGATACCTTAGTCTTTTAATTAATTTTCATTTCGATTTTTCCTTAATAATTTCAAAAAATAATTTAATAGAAAAATTCTTTTACCCGGGTTCTGGACCTCGAATTTGACTACGGGCACATGCCCGAGTCCCATATTTTTCTACGGACCCTCCGGGACCGGAAAACCACGGATCCGAATCCGTTTACCCAAAATGTTGACCAAAGTCAACTATATCAATATTAATACCAAAATTCTTCAAATTTTTCACAGAATTCACATATTTTAACATAAAAACTTTCCGGCTTCATGCGCGGACTGCACACGCAAATTGAGGCAACTAAAAGTGAGGTTTCCAAGGCCTCAGAAGCATGGGAAAAGGGAGAAATACGGTGATGACCCTTTGGGTCATCACATTCTCTACCTCTAAAACAACCGTTCGTCCTCGAACGGACAAAAGAAAGAATTACCTGAGTCAGGAAATNCAGGAGGCTGACCTCTCCACTAAATACGCACTTAAGGAAAACTCTTCGACCTCAACTATCGAACCTGCTGGTCCAGAATAGCTACCGGCTCCTCCTCGTAGAACAGATCCTTGTCCAACTGGACAGTGCTAAAATCTAACACGTGGGTAGGATCGCCGTGATACCTCCGAAGCATAGACACATGAAACACTGGATGCACGGCTGACAAGCTAGGTGGCAAGGCAAGTCTATAAGCCACCGCTCCCACTCGATCAAGAATCTCAAATGGGCCAATGAACCTAGGGATAAGCTTGCCTTTCTTCCCAAATCTTATCACGCCCTTCATAGGCGATACACGGAGCAATACTCGCTTGCCAACCATGAAAGCTACATCTTGAACCTTACGATCCGCATAACTCTTCTGCCGCGACTGAGCCGAACGAAGCCTGTCCTAAATGATCTTGACCTTATCCAAGGCCTCCTGACTAAATCTGTACCCAATAACCGAGACTCTCCCGGCTCAAACCATCCGACTGGAGATCGACATCGCCTACCATACAACGCCTCATATGGAGCCATCTGAATGCTGGACTGGTAGCTGTTGTTGCAGGCGAACTCTGCTAAAGGTAGAAACTGGTCCCAAGAGCCTCCAAAATTGATAACACAGGCTCGGAGCATATCCTCCAATATCTTAATAGTCCTCTCAGACTGACCGTCTGTCTGAGGATGGAATGCGGTACTCAACTGAACCTGGGTGCCTAACTCCTACTGAACTACTCTCCAAAAGCGCAAGGTAAACTGCGTACCTCGGTCTGAAATGACAGATGTCGGCACCCCATGAAGGCGAACAATCTCTCGGATGTAGATCTCAACTAGTCTCTCTGATGAATAGGTGGTGGAAACAAAAATGAAATGTACTCACTTGGTCAGCCTATCAATAATGACCCTAATAGCATCAAACTTCTTCCGGGTCACCGGAAGTCCAGTAACGAAGTCCAAGGTAATCCTCTCCCACTTCCACTCGGGAAGATCAATCCTCTGAAACACACCACCAGTCCTCTGATGCTCATAGTTGACCTGCTGACAATTCAAACAACGAACCACATATGCAACAATGTCCTTCTTCATCCTACACCACTAATAATGTTACCGCAAGTCCTGATACATCTTCGCAGTGCCCGGGTGAATAGAATACCGAGAACTATGGGCCTCCGCTAAGATCAACTCTCGAATCCCATCGACATTGGGCACACATACTTGCCCCTGTAACCTCAAAACACCATCCGTGTCTAAAGTCACCTTCGCGGCACCTCCACACTGCATCGTGTCTCTCAGGACACACAAATGAGGATCATCAAACTGCCAATCACGGATACGCTCTAATAATGAAGAACGAGTGACCGTGCAGGCTAAAACTCAGCTAGACTCAGAAATGTCCAACCTCACAAACCGATTGGCCAAGGCCTGAATATCCAAAGCAAGTGGTCTCTGGCTGACTGGAACATAAGCAAGACTACCCATGCTGGCTGACTTCCTACTCAATGCATTTGCCACAACATTGGCTCTCCCTGGGTGGTACAAAATAGTAACATCATAATCCTTCAATAGCTCTAACCATATCCGCTACCTCAAGTTCAACTCTTTCTTCTTGAATAAGTATTGCAGACTCTTGTGATCAGTGTACACCTCACATGTCACACCATATAAGTAATGCCTCCAAATCTTCAAAGCATGAACAATGGCTGCCAACTCTAGATCATGGATTGAGTAGTTCTTCTCGTGGATCTTTAATTGCCTCGAAGCATAAGCAATGACCCTGCCATCCTGCATCAATAATGCGCCAAGCCCAATACAGGAAGCATCACAATAAACTGTATACGGCCCTGAACCTGTGGGCAAAACCAATATCGGTGCCGTAGTTATAGCCGTCTTGAGCTTTTGAAAGCTCTCCTCGCACTCGTCTGACCACCTGAACTGGGCACCCTTCTGGGTTAACCTGGTCATCGGGGCTGCTATAGATGAAAACCCCTCCACGAATCGACGATAATAACTGGCTAACCCCAAGAAACTCCGAATCTCAGTCGCTGAAGCTGGTCGAGGCCAATTTTTTACTGCCTCAATCTTCTTGGGGTCTACCTGAATACCCTCTGCTAATACTACATGACCCAAAAATGCAACTGAACTCAACCAGAACTTGCACTTCAAGAACTTGGCAGACAACTGACTGTCCTTCAGAGTCTGAAGAACCACTCTGAGGTGCTGCTCGTGCTCCTCCTGACTGCGGGAGTACACAAAAATATCATTAATAAAGACTATCACGAACAAGTATAAATAAGGCCTGAACACTCGGTTCATCAACTCCATAAATGCTGCTGGGGCATTGCTTAACCCAAATGACATGACCAAAAACTCAAAATGCCCGTACCGAGTGCGAAATGCTGTCTTAGGGACATCAGACACCCTAATCCTCAGCTGATGATAGCCCGATCTCAAATCTATCTTTGAAAACACCTTCGCACCCTGCAACTGGTCAAACAAATCATTAATCCTCGATAATAGATACTTGTTCTTTATCATCACCTTGTTGAACTGCCGGTAATCAATGCACATCCCCATCGATCCATCCTTTTTCTTCACAAATAGAACTGGCACACCCCAAGGAGAAACACTAGGCCTGATGAAACCCTTCTTAAGCAAATCTTGCAACTGATCCTTTAACTCTTTTAGCTCTAGCGGGGCCATACGATACGGCGGGATAGGAATGGGTTGCGTTCCTGGAGCCAGATCAATACAAAAATCAATATCCCTATCGGGCGGCATACCCGATAGGTCTGAAGGAAAAACCTCTGGGAACTCCCGAACAATAAAAACTGAGTCAAAAGAAGGAACCTCTGTGCTGGAATCACGAACAGATGCCAAACAAGATAAGCACCCCTTCTCGACCATGCGTTGAGCCTTAACATATGAAATAACACTGCGGGTGGCATATCCTGGGGTCCCTCTCCACTCCAATCGGGGCAAATCCGGTAAAGCCAAGGTTACGTACTTGGCGTGACAATCCAGGATCGCATGATACGGGGACAACCAATCTATTCCCGATATAACATCAAAATCCACCATGTCTAGAAGCAATAGATCAACATGGGTCTCAAGACCCTCAAATACTACTACACAGGAACGATGGACTCAGTCGACAACTATAGAATCACCCACTGGTGTAGATACATATACATGAATACCCAAGGCATCACTAGGTAAGGCCAAGTAGAGAGCAAAATAAGACGACGCATATAAATACGTAGAACCAGGGTTAAATAGCACTGAAGAATCCCTGTCACAAACCAGAATAGTACCTGTAATCACAGCATCTGATGACTCGGCCTCTGGCCTGGCTGGCAAAGCATAACAAACGGGTTGGGACCCACCTCCCTGAATCGCATCTCTAGGATGATCAACTACTGGCTGACCTCTACCTCTGCCGGCGTGAGCTCCACCTCTACGGTCCCCACCTCCACCTCTATGATCCCCACCCCCACCTCTAGCTGGCTGGGCGGCCAGAGGATCACCTGCTGCCTGAATCATGGGACGAGGGCCCTGCTGCTATGACCGAGCACCTCTTAACCTCGGGCAATATCTCTTGATGTAACTGAGATCTCCACACTCATAATACCCAGCTGAATGCGGCAACTGAGAAAACTGGGACTGATCCTGCTGCCCTGAATGACCTCCTCGAAGGCTCTGAAGTAGGGGTGCACTGATAGGCTGCTGATCTGAATAATAATGTTGGGAACCACCACTGCCTGGAGTACCATGAGAAACCTGAAGAGCTGACTGAAAGGGCCTCGGTGAATGACCTCTACCATAGGAATCCCTACCTCCAGACGAGGTACCACTGAACCTACCATAATGACGAGGCCTCTTATCCAACATCTGACCACCCCCTCGTGAGAGGGCCATCTCAACTCTGCGGGCCACGTTGGCCGCCTCCTAAAAGGAAATATCACTACCAGCTCCCATGGCCATCTGGAGACGGATCGGCTAAATCAATCCATCAATAAATCTCCGGACCCTCTCTCGCTTTGCAGGGAGTATCACAACCACATGGCGTGCCAAGTCAACAAATCTAGTCTCATAATGTTTAACTGTCATGGAGCCCTGCTGGAGGCGCTCAAACTACCTATGAAGTGCCTCCCGCTGAGTGATGGGGAGAAACTTTTCCAAGAACAACTTTGCGAACTGATCCCATGTCAAAGCTGGAGACCCTGTTGGTCTAGATAGGCAAAAATCTCTCCACCAAGTCTTGGTAGACCCTGCAAGCCGGAAGGTGCGAAAATCGACCCCGTTGGTCTCCACTATACCCATGGTCCTGAGAATCACATGACAGCTGAATAGAAAATCCTGGGGATCTTCTGATGAGGCACCGCTGAAAGTGGTAGTGAAGAGCTTAGAGAACCGACAATTCTCCACAAAGCATCTGAGGATATAGTCGCTCCATCGACGACCTGAGCTGTAATACCTGTCTGAGCTGCCACTGCGGGTTGAACCACTGGAACCTGAGTCCGGGGAGCTACCTGCTCCGGAGTACACGTAGCAGGAGTCTGAACCCCTCCTCCAGCCTGAGAAGTGGTTGGGGCTACTAGCAACAAACCCGCTCTAGTGACACTATCCATAAAGCCTGCCAATTTGACTAGAGCATCCTGAAGATCTGGGGTGAACATGACCCCTCCTGGGACCTAAGTTGGGCCCACTGGAGCTGCTGGGGCTGGAACCTCCTCATCATAGTCAATATGAGGCTCCACCTCCGGAACTGCTGCCCAGGGCTGAGCTCTGCCCCTACATTGGCCTCTGGCACGGCCTCTGCCTCTGCCCCTCGCAGGAGCTGCTGCTGGGGGCTCATGCTACTGCACGATAGAATAAGAAGCACGTGTTCTCGCCATCTGCGAATGAACAGAGTAGAAAGGCAAACAGTATTTGAGAAACAGAATCGCACGACGAGAAAGAACAAAGTGAAATTTTTCCTAACTTTTTAGCCTTTGGGGATAAATACAGACGTCCCCATATCAATCCCTCAGACTCTACCTAGTTTGTCCGTGAGTAGCGAGACCTATGCAACCTAGAGCTCTGATACCAACTTGTCACGATCCGAATTTCCCACCATCGGGAGTCGTGATGGCGCATACTAATGGAGCGAGGCCAGCCAAACTTTAAACATTCTCCGATAAATCTCAACAATATGAAAAAACGGAAATCAGTTCAACAAGTGCGGAACACTTTAAGCTAAATAAAAATGAAACCAAAAATGCGGAAGTTTGAAACATATCTCTACCCAGAACCTGGTGTCACTAGCTAACGAACTTCTAAGATTCACTAAATACAACCATCTAAAAGAAATCATAACAGTTTGTTTCAATACAAGAGTTAACTAACTGAATAAAAATGGAAGAGACTCCGGGCCTGCGGACGTCATCAAGGCTACCTCAAGAGTCCCTAGACTGAAGGTCTGCTCCTGATCTAATACTACTGCTGTCCGAAAGCTGCGTTCGGATCTGTGCAAAAGAAATGCACAGAGTGTAGCATCAGCACAACCGACCCCATGTGCTGGTAAGTTCCTGGCCTAACCTCGAGGAGGTAGTGACGAGGCTAGACAGGACCTACCACAAATAATCTATAGAGATATATGTGCAATAATAGGAAAATACACTAATTTAAGAAGTAAAAGGGGTGGGGAAACATGTTGTGAGGTACTACAGTCTCTCTATATATATATATATAGGAATCAACGATAAAGAAATGAAGCTGAACAATAACAACTGATAAGGAAAACACAGGAAGTCTCTACATACGAACACAATACACTCAGTCCATACTCCATTGCGGCGCGCAACCCGATCCTCAATAGATATCAACGTTGCGGCGAGCAACCCAATCCTCAATAATCAAAACCGTTGCGGCGTGCAACCCGATCCATAATATTTTATTAATATCGTTGCGGCGTGCAACTCGATCCTCAACATTTAATACCAAGAACTCACCCACCAACGACCACAACTCAAGTGCGAGGGGAGTAACAACAATCACAAGAAAATCCCGACAAGGGAATACAAATAACAATTCAATCATCCCGGCAAAGGAGAATACAATAAATACATACGTCCCGGCATGGGACTAATCGCTACATGATCCACTTTTAATCACCTATTTCTCGAGTAACAATTTCTAGTTCGAGCCAATGTTCCATAATCCAAACCAATCACAAACATTATATTATGCTTATCAACCCAAGCAAGAAAGATGTACCATTAAATCTGAATCCAACACAAATAAGACTCACGGTCATGCTAGACTCCGGTGCATAAATAACCGTCACCATGCCTATACACCGTACTCCACATTTAGCACATAGCAAATAATACCCTAATCCTAATCCCTCAAGCCAGAATTAGAACAAACACTTAACTCGGTCCGAAAATAGCAATCAAGGCTCTAAAAACGCCTTTCCTTTAGAATCCAACTCCGAAACAATGATATCTAAGCACAATTTAGTTTAATAATATCAATAAGAGCTCGAAAACATAATCCCATAGTCTAGAAATGAAATTCCCATCATTCTTCCAAAATAGAAAAATCCGACACCTGACCCACATGGTGCAAACACGAGGCTCGGACCAAAACCCAATCACCCATAACCCCACGAGTTCAAATATGCAATTTGTTTCAAGATTCGACCCCAAATTGAGGTTGAATCACCCAAAATTCCCAAAACCCTAGTTCTACCCAAAACCCCAATTTTCTACCTTGAATCCATGATTTTAGGCTTAGGAATTTACTAAATAATGAAGAAAAGTGAAGGAATTAAGTGGGGAATTACTTACCCAAAAGGTCTTGAAAGGGGGGAGCTTCAATGGGGTCCTAAAGCTTGATGGAGAAGAGGACTCGTGAGAAGAAGTGATGAATTCCCGAAATGAAATGTTCTGCCTTTAAAAAAAAATCATTGGAGCAATTAACTATATGCGTTCGCAACACATAGGTCACATTCGCGAAGAAGACTGGGCGGGTAGGCATCGCGTTCGCGAAGGGACACTGCAAACGCGTAGAAGGAAAAATCCAGGCCCAAGACCTTTTGCCTATGCGTCCGCGTTTGGCCTCACGCGAACGCAGAGAGGAGCAGACCCAGAACTATGCGAATGCGGTTGAGGGATGCAAACGCGGAAGGAGAAAAGACAGGTCTATGCGAACGCGAGCCAGGGGCCGCGTTCGCGAAGTGTAAATCTGGTCTGCAACAAGCTGAAAAATCTGATGTATTTTCTAAGTGCACAACCACCCAGAACCACCTCCAAATCACTCCCGAGCCCTCGTGGATCCCAACCAAACACACACACTAACTAAATGATATCCTACAAACTTACTCGAGCGATCAAATCGCTAAAATAACATCAAAATCACAGAATCAAACATCAAAACCATCATTTTTCATTTTAGGTTCATAAACTTCCAACTTTAGATATTTATGTCCGAAACACGTCAAACGACATCCGATTTCGACCAAATTTCACAGAAAGCGCTTAACGTATATTTAAGACCTATATCAGGCGTCGGAACCAAAATATGAGCCCGATACCTTTGTCTTTTAATCAATATTTATTTCCATTATTCCTTAATAATTTCAGAAAACAATTTAATAGAAAAATTCTTTTACCCGGGTTCTGGACCTCGGATTTCGACTCCGGGCACATGCCCGAGTCCCATATTTTTCTACGGACCCTCTGGGACTGTCAAATCACTTATCCGGGTCCGTGTACCCAAAATGTTGACCAAAGTCAACTATATCAATATTAATACCAAAATTCTTCAAATTTTTCATAGAATTTACATATTTTAACTTAAAAACTTTCCGTCTTCACGCCCGGACTGCGCATGCAAATTAAGGCAACTAAAAGCGAGGTTTCCAAGGCCTCGGAAGCACAGAAAAGGGGAGAAATTCGGTGATGACCCTTTGGGTCGTCACATTCTCCACCTCTAAAAAAACATTCGTCCTCGAATGGACAAAGGAAAGAAGTACCTGAGTCAGGAAATAGATGAGGGTAACGGCTCCGCATATCAGACTCGGACTCCCAGGTCGATGCCTCAGGAGGCTGACCTCTCCACTGAACACGCACTGAAGGAAAAATCCTCGACCTCAACTGTCGAACCTACCGGTCCAGAATAGCTACCGGATCCTCCTCGTAGGACAGATCCTTGTCCAACTGGACAGTGCTGAAATCTAACACGTGGGTAGGATCGCCGTGATACCTCCGAAGCATAGACACATAAAACACTGGATGCACGGCTGACAAGCTAGGTGGTAAGGCAAGTCTATAATCCACCGCTCCCACTCGATCAAGAACCTCAAATGGGCCAATGAGCCTAGGGCTAAGCTTGCCCTTATTCCCAAATCTCATCACGCCCTTCATAGGCAATACACGGAGCAATACTCGCTCGCCAACCATGAAAGCTACATCTCAAACCTTGCGATCTGCATAACTCTTCTGCCACGACTGAGCCGAACGAAGCCTGTCCTGAATGATCTTGACCTTATCCAAGGCCTCCTGGACTAAATCTGTACCCAATAACCGAGCCTCTCCCGGATTTAACCATCCGATTGGAGACCGACATCGCCTAACTTACAAAGCCTCATAAGGAGATATCTGAATGCTGGACTGGTAGTTGTTGTTGTAGGCGAACTCTGCTAAAGGTAGAAACTGGTCCCAAGAGCCTCCAAAATCAATAACACAGGCTCGAAGCATATCCTCCAATATCTAAATAGTCTTTTCGGACTAACCGTCTGTCTGAGGATGGAATGCGGTACTCAACTGAAACTGGGTGCCTAACTCCTACTGAACTGCTCTCCAAAAGCGCAAGGTAAACTGCGTACCTCGGTCTGAAATGACAGATGTCGGCATCCCATGAAGGCGAACAATCTCTCGGATGTATATCTCAGCTAGTCTCTCCGATAAATAAGTGGTGGTAATAGGAATGAAATGTGCTGACTTGGTCAGCCTATCAACAATGACCCAAATAGCATCAAACTTCTTCCGGGTCACCGGAAGTCCAGTAACGAAGTCCATGGTAATCCTCTCCCACTTCCACTCGGGGAGCTCAATCCTCTAAAACATACTACCAGGCCTCTAATGCTCATACTTGAACTGCTGAAAATTCAAACACCGATCCACATATGCAACAATTCCCTTCTTCATCCTACGCAACCAATAATGCTACCGCAAGTCCTGATACATCTTCGCGGCGCCCAGGTGAATAGAATACCGAGAACTATCGTGGCACCTCCCCTGCAACCTCAAAACACCATCCGCATCTAAAGTCACATTCGTGGCACCTCCACGCCGCACCGTGTCTCTCAGGACACACAAATGAGGATCATCAAACTGCCGATCATGGATACGCTCTAATAATGAAGAACGAGTGACCGTGCAAGCTAAAACTCGGCTAGGCTCAGAAATGTCCAACCTCACAAACCGATTTGCCAAGGCCTGAATATCCAAAGCAAGTGGTCTCTGGCTGACCGGATCATAAGCAAGACTACCCATGCTGGTTGACTTCCTACTCAATGCATCTGCCACCACATTGGCTCTCCCCGGGTGGTACAAAATAGTAACATCATAATCCTTCAATAGCTCCAACCATCTCCGCTGCCTCAAGTTCAACTCTTTCTGCTTGAACAAGTATTGCAGACTCTTGTGATCAGTGTAAACCTCACATGTCACACCATGTAAGTAATGCCTCCAAATCTTCAAAGCATGAACAATGGCTGCCAACTCTAGATCATGGATTGGGTAGTTCTCCTCGTGGATCTTCAATTGCCTCAAAGCATAAGCAATGACCCTACCATCTTGCATCAATACTGCGCCAAGCCCAATACGAGAAGCATCATAATAAACTGTATAAGGCCCTGAACCTGTGGGCAAAACCAATATCGGTGCCGTAGTCAGAGCTGTCTTGAGCTTTTGAAAGCTCTCCTCGCACTCATCTGACCACCTGAACTAGGCACCCTTCTGGGTCAACCTGGTCATCGGGGCTGCTATAGATGAAAACCCCTCCACGAATCGACGATAATAACCGGCTAACCCCAAGAAACTCCAAATCTCAATCGCTGAAGCTGGCCGAGGCCAATTTTTAACTGCCTCAATCTTCTTCGGGTCTACCTGAATACCCTCTGCTAATACTACATGAGCCAAAAATACAACTGAACTTAACCAGAACTCGCACTTCGAGAACTTGGCATACAAATCGAGGCAACTAAAAGTGAGATTTTCAAGGCCTCAGAAGCACAGAAAAAGGGAGAAATACAGTGATGAACCTTTAGGTCGTCACATGCTGCTATTGATGGCAAGACATCATTTGAAAAATGTTATGGAAAGCCTGTTGTAGATTATGACTCTTTGCACGTGTTTGGATTAACTGCATACTATCATGTAACAGAGTCAAAATTGGATCCAAGGGCAAAGAATGCTATTTTTATGGGGATTACTTCTGGAGTCAATGGATACCACTTATGGTGTCCTATGACAAAGAAAGTAATATTCAGCAGGGATGTTACTTTCGATGAATCTACTATGGTAAATAAGGTAACAAGTGAAGATTCCAAACAAGATGATGGTGCTACTAAGCAGGTGGAGTTTGAGGAAAAATTTATTTTTCCTACAAAAGATGCAGAGGAGGAAACAAATGAAGATTATCCTCTAGATGGAGAGCCAGTAGAGGAAATTCCAACTCAGGAACCTCAACAACAACTTGAATCAATAGCAACCAATAGGCCATAAAGGACAATAAAAAAACATGTTCGTCTTATAGAGACAGTTGCTTGTGCAATCGCAATTGTAACTGATGATGTTCCTACCACTTATAAAGACGCAGTCCAAAGTTCAGAAGAAGATAAGTGGAGGATTGCCATGAATGATGAAATACAGTCCCTTCATCAGAATCATACATGGAGATTGGCCAATCTCTCGAAGGGAAAGAAAGCAATTGGGTGCAAATGGGTATTTGCAAAGAAAGAAGGATTTCCTAACCAAGAAGATGTTCGCTACAAAGCAAGATTGGTGGCCAAAGGATATGCTCAAAAGGAGGGAATTGATTACAATGAAGTGTTTTCTCCAGTTGTAAAACATTCCTCCATTAGAATTATGTTAGCTCTGGCAGCACAGTTGGATTTGGAACTAGTTCATATGGATGTAAAAATTGCATTTTTACATGAAAACTTGGAGGAGGAAATCTATATGACTCAGCCAGAAGGATTCAAAGTTGCTGGAAAAAAAATATGGTGTACAAATTTGAAAAATTGTTGTACGATTTGAAACAATCTTCTAGATAATGGTACAAACGATTTGACAAGTTTATGTTGCAGCAAGGGTACAAGAGAAGTAAATATGATCATTGTATGTATTTGCGCAGGCTTAAAGATGGTTCCTTTATATATCTTCTCATATATGTTGATAGCTTCCAAGAATTCGGAAGAAATTGATAAGTTGAAGATTCAACTGAAGAAGGAGTTCGAGATGAAGGATCTGGGTGAGGCAAAGAAAATTCTTGGCATGGAGATAATAAGAGATAGACGTTCAAAGAAACTTTGTTTATCTCAGAATGAATATTTGAAAAGAGTACTACTACGTTTTTTCATAGATGAAAAGACTAAGCCAGTTAATGCTCCACTTGCTCCCCATTTTAAGCTAAGTACTACTATGTTACCAAAAGATGAAGCTGAACGAGAGTATATGTCAAAGGTACCATACGCAAATGCTGTTGGTAGCTTGATGTATGCAATGGTATGTACGAGACCTGACATTTCACAAGCTGTTGGAGTTATTAGCAGATATATGCATAATCCAGGAAAGGAGCATTGGCAAGCTGTGAAGTGGATTCTACGGTCATACTACTGTAGATGTCGGGTTAGTTTTTTAGCAGGAAGACAATCAGTCTGTAGTTTGATATTATGACTAGATGTTGCGGGTGATCTCGATAGACGAAGATCAACTATTGGTTATGTGTTTACTTTTGCAAAGGCACCAATTAGTTGGAAGTCTACTTTACAGTCAACAGTTGTTTTGTCTACAATAGAGGCAAAGTATATGGCTATTACAGAGGCTGTGAAGGAGGCAATTTGGTTTCAAGGATTGCTAAAGGAGCTTGGTGTTGAACAAAAAAGTATCACAATTTTTTGTCATAGTCAAAGTGCTACTCAGTTAGCGAAGAATCAAGTTTATCATGCAAGGACGAAGCACATTGATGTTCGATATCATTTCGTATGAGAAATCATAGAAGAAGGTGGAGTCACGGTGAAGAAAATCCATACTACAGATAATCCTGCTGATATGTTGACAAAAGCGGCGACTGCGGTCAAGTTTCAACATTGTTTGGATTTGATCAACATTGTTGAATACTGAATATTGAAGATGAAGACACAACCAAAATTTGTTACCGAGAGAAAATTAAAGATGTGGAATTTGCCAAGGTGGAGATTTGTTGAGTGTCAAATTGTCCCACATCGGTTGAGAAGTAGAGTTGGGGGAGATTTTCACCCTATAAAAGAAGGCCTAATGTTTAGATTTAAACACACATCTCATTTGCCTTCTTATCTTCTTAAGACATTTGTATCTTCTCTCTTTAGTATTATTTCACTTGTATTTTTGGAGTGGAATAAAATATTGGTTGTATCCGAGGAATAGGCAAAATTAGCCGAACCTCGTAAATACTGGTGTTCATTTTATTATTACTGTATTGTCTTATTTATTATTTGGTGGCTGCCATAATTTTTGGTATAGTAATTGTGATTCATTCATACTATATACATTTAGCTTCCGCAACACCGGCAAGTCCACGAAGAATGGGCGGTGTGCCGGATATATCCGAAGGCGGAGTACATGGCGTGATTAGACGAGCTGTTGTCATCGGCACTGGTTTTCCTACTTCTCAGAACCAAAGTATTGGCTTGGTTCAAGCTCTCGGCCTCTCCAACAAACACACTTTATATGTGAGTTCTTTTCCCCTTTTTTCTAATAGGATTTTCAATTTTGTATGGTTTTTTTGTGGTCCTATTTGAGTTCAGTTGGCAGAAAGTACTCATGGTTACTCTAGATGGTGAAGATGCTGTCAATTGTGGACCAGTAGTGGTTGTTTACATAGAGGATCGATAAAATTGCAGGAAACTCAAACTGTGTTAAATAGGAAAATACTTTTGTGTCATAGATGGAATCATGGAAATGTGCATGAGTGATGTAACGAGTGCCTTCCTGACTCTTACATGGGCCTAATAAAATTGAATTAGGAGAATTAATGCGATTTAGAGTTGCCAGGCCTCTGGTCTAGTGGTAAGAGTGCAGTTCGTAGTGTGTGGGTAGACGCACGTCACGTGTATGAACCCAGACAAGCCTCGCCTTTAAATGGAGAACGGTGAAGTGGCGGACTCATTATCTACCAAGTTTCGAACTGTGCCACTAGCTTCGTGGATTCCCGGATGTTAAAAAGAGAATGATATAGTGTTGCTGGACTATTATGTTATGTGCTTGCTGATATCTGGCAAATATTTTAGACATGGATATGTTGTAGCACTAGGGGATTAAAAGTGGAAATGAACAAAATTATGAGATGTTTGGATGGTATCCAATGCATAGAAACAGGAGTCTTAGGGAAATTTAAAGTTTAGGGCTGACAAAGGTATATTCTGAAAGGGTTCTTTCAGAATTTATAGGGTAAAAAGGTCAAAATATGAAAAGATAGTGGGCGTGGAATTGAAATGTTGCATCTTGAGACTTGAGAGAGTGAGATTGTAGTGATCATGGTTAATATTTCTTTAACTGGTAAAAAGGTTGATAACTTTTTACTGCTTTGCATATAGACTTTGCTTGGGGCTTAGGATCTTCTTGCCTTGTTTTTGAAAGTTACAATTTTTTTTTCATCCTAGCACATGGAACTAGGAATACAGGCCTGTTCATTTGTAACCTTTTTTGCTTACCTTCTTTTTCAATAAGAATAAGAGGAAAACAAAGCGGTAAGTATTGACCAGTGCCTCTATTATGCGTTTTTATTTTGCCTACCCTGAAATGGAGACTTGCATTTGGAGTTTTGTGTAACAAGAAAGTGCCATTGACACCCAAAGGTAAGTTTTATAGAGTTGTGGTTAGACCGGCCATGTTGTATGGGGTAGAGTGTTGGCCGGTTAAGAACTCCCATATCCAGGGATGAAGGTAGCACAAATGAGGATGCTGAGGTGGATGTGCAGGCACACTAAGATAGACAAGATTAGGAATGAAGATATTCAGAAGAAGGTGGGTGTAGCTCCTATGGATGACAAGATGCGGGAAGCAAGGCTTAGATGGTTTGGGCACGTGCAAAGGAGAAGCCTTGATGCGCTGGTAAGGAGGTGTGAGCATTTGGCCGTGGTGGGTACGAGAAGAGGTAGAGGATAGGTGATCAGGCAGGACATGGTACAACTGCAGATTTCCGAGGACATGGCCCTTGATAGGAAGGGCTGGAGGTCAAGCATTAGGGTTGTAGGTTAGGGGTAGTAGAACTTTCCTTACTTCATACCGGGGGTGAGGCGAGGTTGGATTATGGTTGATCTTGGATGGCTTGCAGTTTATGTTGAATCCACTCTATACTTGTTGTTTATCTTAGCCCCGGGCCTTAGATACTGGTTACTGTTATTACATGTCATTTATATTTCGGTTAAGGGTTTGATTTTTCCCTCTACTATCATAAATAGACCTTATTTATCCTCTGTTTACATTTTCCATCAAAAATATCTCTACTGTTATATATTAGGATCATATTTACCCTTACATGTTAAAAACTCCATCCTTTATTTTAAAATCCGGCAAAGGGTCAAATATACCCCTCTACTTTCCAAAAATGAAAAAAAATATTTTTCAAAAACGAAAATATTTTGTTGAAAATAACTTTTTCAGTTTTTAAAAAACGAAAATATTTTTGTTAAAAAATTATTATTTTTTGTTTTTAAAAAAAATCAATTTATACAAATTTGTTTTTTCAGTTTTACAAAAAGAAAATATTTAAAAAAAACTGAAAGATGAAGAAAAAAACATTTTTCAAAAGAAGAAAAAATTTTTTTGGAAATATTTTTTTCAGTATTAAAATAACGAAAATATTTTGTTAAAACTGAATATTTTTTTTTCAGTTTTTACAGTTTTTACAAAAAGAAAAATATTTTGTTAAAAAAACAATTTTTTTCAATTTTTACAATTTGTTTTGCAAAATCTTTTCAGTATCTACTCAGCTTAACAAAATATTTTTGTTTTTTTAATAATGAAAAAAATATTTCCAACAAATATTTTTGTTTTTGAAAAATATTTTTTTCTTCATTTTTTTAGTTTTTATAAAGATTTTCTTTTTGTAAAAACTATAAAAACAAATTTGTACACACTGATTTTTTTTTTTTGAAAAATAGAAAAATAATTCGTTTTTAACAAAATATTTTCGTTTTTTAAAAAATTAAAAAATTATTTTCAACAAAATATTTTTGTTTTTGAAAAATATTTTTTTCGCTTTTTAAAAGTAGAGGGGTATATTCGGCCCTTTGCCGGATTTTAAAAGAGAGGAATGAGTTTTTAACGTGTAAGGATAAATATGACCTTAATATATAACGGTAGGGATATTTTTGATAGAAAACATAAACGGAGGATAAATAAGGTCTATTTGTGATAGTAGAGGAACAAATCAGACCTTTAACCGTTTATATTTTGGTTGTTATGCTTCTGTTACTATTACGGTTTCTACTGGAATAACTAATGAATTGTCTTTTCTTGTTTTTTTATTTCCATCTTTCTGAGGCGAGGGTCTATCAGAAACAACATATCTGCCCTATCGGGATAGGGGTAAGGTCTGCGTATACATTACCCTCCCCAGACCCTACTTGATGTAATTTTACTGGGTAGTTGTTGTTGTATTTTGCCTATCATGATTTGCTTCTTGGTTACTTGGCCATTTATTTGATCCTTCTATAAAGTCTAGAAGTTCGTGCATTAGGTAATGATTTGCGCAATTTGCCTCATTTTCTTGTCAAACAGTGTTATCAAAGGTGAAAAGCGCAAAAAAACTCTAAGATTCGTTGGGGAATGAAGTGCGGGCTTTATGAAGAAAGGTGCAAATAGAGAAAAAAATGCAAATATGCATGTATAGTACAAGACTAATAATTACAAGTATGAATAACAACTATATGGACAAATATATGAAATTTCCGCAATAAATGCGAATTTCTCTGATATCATTTGAGTATAAAATGGATTATTGCTAGAATCAAATTACGATAAAGTGAAATAGCAATTGTTTAATGTTGCTATTGGCAAGGAAAAGTATGCCTTAGAGCCTTGATGACGTCACGGAAGAGCCCGCTAAGCAAGGCGAAGCTCTCAACATGTTTTGCGCCTCGCTTCAGGGCTTAAGCGAGCCTTTGACAACACGTTCTCAAAAAATCAATTCAAAGGACATGAATTTAGCAACATACCAAGAGAACGAACTTATGGGGGCCCCTTTCTCTTCCAAAAACATAAGTGGTTATCTGTTAATTTTGAACTGATAGCTTTGTCAAATATAACCACAATAATTCGTATGCAAGAACGTGTCCACGAGGTTCTAGATATGGTATTTTATGAGTTTCATAGTAACTCAGATGAGATTCGATCCTGCATAGTTAACCAAAAAAAGAAAAGGATGAAGAAAAAAGAAGGAAGTTTTCATGCTTTTGGCAAGTTATGCTTTCTATGCAATTCATGTAAACGGTACACAAGCTATAAGCTTAGGCACAAGATGTTAAAACAAGAAAGCACACAGAACCTTATCAACTATTTAGTATAGTTGCATAAATATGTTGCGGAAGCCAAATGTATATAGT
>MU745618.1:0-23243 GCA_026770625.1 Nicotiana glauca
AGTAAATTGGCTTGCCTAGCTACCACGAGTAGGCGCCATCACGATCCCGATGGTGGGAAATTCGGGTCGTGACATTGACCTAGCATGCACGGATTACTCGCCCGAATGCCACAAACTAACCACCTGCCTTGACTCAATATAACAAAATAGAGCCATCACATTAGCGTTGGGGCATTTAACATAAGATAATCTCACTTTATGTGCAATGCACCTAGCCACAATTATCGGCTCTAAAATGACTTCGAGGGTACAAAGATCAGTTGACATCTTCCTAATGTGTCTATTTGAATCTTCGCTTTTCTTTTCTTTCCTCGCACTTCTTGCTCATTTTCCTTCCTTTTTTTCCTTCTAATTATCACTCTTTTCTTTCCTCTCATTTCTCACATCCCATGATTTCACCTCTCTTTTTTTCCTTTTTTTTTTCTCTCTTTTTCTTTTTTTCCTTTTTCTTTTCTTTTTCTTTTAATAAAAAAAATAATTCGATCGAACCCTACGTAGGTTACCTACATATCATGACCCCGCATGAATCAGATCTTTGCGTAGTTCTGGAAGATCAAGAAACAAATTGACGTTCTCTTTTTCCTTTTTTCCTTTCTTTTTACCTTAATGGCCACTCTTATGAGAAAATAGGAATAAAAGAAGCAAATCTTTTTTTTCTGAATTTTCTAAACTCAATGCTCTATAACCTATCCTAAACTCAAACTTAACGAGAATATATTTTTTTTCTTTTTTTTTGAAGCAAACACTCTATGGGAAATTATTAAGGAAAAATCCGACAAGAGAGTCATTTTATTTCGATCTTTCCAGACATAACTCTCGGGAATATCCTATAAATTTAGTGAGAAATGTCAATTGTGAGCTCTAGCAGATGTCCCCGATTTGAATTCCCTTATTTGCTGGTAAGGAAAGACTTAAAAGAAAGACCCGTACCGTCTCAACTTACTATTGATTGACTTGAGGTGGAATGTTTGCAAATTACCAGAACTTTTAGAATTTCATTTAAACTTTTATCTCTGCTGTCGCAGATCAGCTGTTGTGGATTTGTACATCCACCATTTTATGTAGGAATGAAGGTGCTCTTGGTAGAAAAATATTTTTGATTCTTTTTTTTTTTTCTGAATTGAAGTCCAAACAATAAACCAAATAAAAATATTTCGAATTTTTATTTGATATCCTGACGCAAGATTTCGAAACGAGCAATGAAAAAGATAAACAAAATATTTTTGGATTTTAATTTTGATTGCCTAAAGAAAAAATTCTAATGACAAACAAAAATAAAGTATATTTTTTTTTATGTACAATATCCTAAAGTTCTAATAAAAAAAGAGAGTTTGTTTTTCCATTCTTCACTAACTCCCAAAGAAACACCTCAAAAGAAAATCTTTTTGGATTTTGGAATTAATACCTTAAAGAAAACTTTGAAAGAGGTACTAAAAGAAAATTCTCTTTTTTTTATGGTCCTAGTATACTAAAGAAAATATACAAGCAAAGTTTTCTACTTGGGGTTCTAGATATTAATTGCCTAAAGGAAAAATCACCTCAAAAATATATATTTTTTCATTTCTACAATTCGTATTCTAAGGAAAATTTCTAACAAAAATATAAAATGCAATTATTTTTTTATTTTTGAATTTTTGATTTATTACACACCTTTTCAAATACAAAATAGAAAGTACAATAATAAAAATAAAACTCGACATTACTATTCAAAACTAAAAGGTAAAAGATGGCATAAAATAAAACAACAGACTCAAAACACAAAAAGAAAAGAAAATCTTCTTTTAATACACTTCTGAACAAGCGATCCTGACTAGATGTCCTAAGTTCTGTCATGCTCCAACTCCGGTAAGTAAATCCACACTTGTATGAAAAAATTAAAACCAAATAGTTTAAAGACCTAGAACGCTATGTGAGACAATAATACTCCCTACTGGACACATGCAAGACATGATTGAGGCTATTTTTGTAAAATGACTTATTTGGCCAAAATGTGGCTAGAAGTACAAAATTTGGCTAAGACCCCGAAAAGCCAAGAACCTAACATTTACTAGAAAGACCGGACCTTATGTGAGTTGCCTACGTATCACGTCCCGAAAGACGAGAATCAGGTATGCGTAGTTCGGGCAGATTGGATACGGGCGAAAATTAAAAAAAAAAATTAATTTAGAGAAAATATATTTTTTGTATTTTTCTTGAAAATGATGAAACATGCAAAATCTTTTTGGATTTTCTTTTTCGATTTTTTGATTTGTTGATTTTTGGAAAATGGTGAAAAAGTGCAAAATATTTTTTTTTTTGAATTTTCGAGCTCTCTTTTTTTCTTAACAAAATGTGGCAAAAGACATAATTGGATGTACTTGCTTTATTTTCACACTTCACTCTCTCTTTTTCTTTTTCTTTTTCTTTTTTTTCATTGTTTTTTTCTTCATTTTTCATTTGCCCTCAGCTATCATTGGTCTGCCAAATGACCTTTTTACCCTTGAATAAATGCAACATGTAGCACATAGGATGCATCAAGATGGTCTGTTATTTTGGGTATACCTGTCCTAGACGGATCGACCCCTGTGTCAAATGCACATGATGCAAACAAACGTTCCTACTAGGGATCCGACATGAGGTTGAGTTATTCTAGGTTTAAAACCTGGGTTTATTATTCTAGACTTGGCTTACCCAAGCAGATAACTCGAGTCGAGGGGGGGGGGAAGCATACCGGGAATACATAAGCTTCACCGGCTTTGTAACTTATCCGAACCTCATTCTAAAATTTGGGATATGACTCTAATAGAAAAGAAGTCACACGAAGTGCACACTTCTTCATGATTTAGAAGACTCAGAGAGAAGAAGGGTTTCGTAACAGTTTATATACGATTTACAGAATATCAAAGCGGTAAAAGTAACACTTAGCATATTAGGCCCAAACATGTGACAAAATCAGATAATAAATAAATCCAACTATAACAATTAATCTAAGCTCGAATTCTGAAACCTGAACAAAAATTTTGGGTTCTTGTCCCTAGCAGAGTCGCCAGAGCTGTTACACCTCCTTTTTCACTACACCCCCGGGAAAGGTACAATAAAGAGAGTTTTTCCAATTAAAGAAAAATCGAAACGATATTATATTAAAAGTTTTAGAGTTGCCACTTGGGAGATTTATGGTGTCTTAAGTCACCAATTCAAATCCCGAATCGAGTAAAGGATTGACTTTGTTTAATAGTCCGCGAACCAGAAATCCGGGTAAGGAATCCTGTTTACCCGAGAGAAGGTGTTAGGCATTCCCGGATTCCGTGGTTCTAGCATGGTCTCTCAACTGTTATATTCGGCTTAATTATCTGATTTTAGAACATTTGAAACTATGTGCAAATTTTAACTTATAACCACTTTTGTTAATTTTTAAAGAAGATTGAATGTCGTCTAAAACATGTCTTTGGATCGCGTTACATGAAATGCACCCGCGATCCGAAACACTTTTTTTCAAAGTTTTAGGATTTGGATTTGGGTCACATAAAGTGCACACCCGAGTTTAGGAAGGTAATGTTATTAAAATACGCGCCTAAAGCAACTACGCGTTGTTAACTTTGCGAGGGCCATGGAAATTCGCTAAATGGCACGCCTCAAATTCTAAGTATTTTAAAAGAAATAATCAAATGAGGGCCACACATTTAAGATTTTATTTGGTGTGGCGCACCTCAATTTCAATTTTAAAAGGAAATTCAAACTAAGTCTTTGAGGGCCATGAACTATATTTAATCTAATGGCACACCTCCACTAATTAATTAAAGACAACTTAAAGGATTCTAATTATTTTAGGCTAACGTTCGAGCTTGGCCCAGTAATTAGTGGCCCACATTAGACTAAACAAATATTCGACTTTTGGGGCTTGGGCCAACAATGGACCCAATTGCAAGACAACCCCTAAACGAGCACAACAACACAACTGGGCTTAAAGTGAAGCCCATGTCCAGAAACACTGAATGCTGACACATAACTGGGCCATCATTGGCAGCCCATATCCGATTCTGCATTAACATTGGCGTGGAAACAATTTTTCTATGAGAATCTTGAATTGAAACAAATACAAAGGTGCATCCAAAGCCAATACAGATTCTGAAATGAAGATTCAATTCCTGATGGGATAGCAATTCTTACACAAGTTATTTCATCAATTAATATTGCAGGTTCACTAGTAACAACTCATGCGTGCCCTAGTTCAAACCAACATTTTTGACTCAAAAAAATTTCGAGAATGAACAACCTATAAAGAGTCAAGCCAAGTCTAAAAAATTTCAGATTCGAAAGCAAATTCAAATTCCATCTTTTGAAAAGTCTTTTTGAATTTCACAATGTTTACATACAAACATGGGCAAAACTAAACCACAAAATTCTGAACTTAGTAGACTACGTTTCAAGATGCATCTAAACAAGTCTAAACACACGATCAATGAAAAGCAAAACTCAGTTCAGATTCACTAAATTGAGGCAGAAATGATTTGAAACAATCATAATGCAACCCATAGCTATGAAATACACTCAGTACCAATCACTTCACAATCAAACTGACGAGTATAGCCTTCAAGTCAAACACATTACACTAAATCTAGAAGAATTTCATGAATCAACTATACTTAAGCAGAAAACACATATCTAACCCTTAAGACAAAATATGTAGCCATGGTGACATAAATAACTTACAAGAAGGCTAAGCTAAAAGAAACCCAAAACGAAATACAAGACACTAAAAAAATGAAGAATCCACAGAGAATTAACAATTTCATTTCATTAACTTCAGTTGCATGGCTTCACATACAACTCAATTGAGCTTCATTTCCATTCATGGTTTGAAGGAATACATTGAAATGAAAAAAATAAGTGGTGAGGGATCAACAGTAGCAGTAAAGCAGAACCCAGCAATAGGAAGTAATCAGTAAACCAACTTCAAACCAAGAAAATGATGTACAACAGTCCAAAAAGCAGTTTCAATAGAACAACAACCTAGCAAACATCAAACCGGACTTTAAAAACTCGAGCTCAATTCATTTCAACCCAAAAATAAAGCAAAAATTGATTCAGATTCAGCCGTTGGGTGTTTTTTTTGATTTTCTATCTTGAAAAAACTGCCTTCAATGGCAAGAAATGATGCCTTTATAGGCAAGAAAATAGGGCAGCCTCAGATTTTCAATTCTTTCAATTCTACCCTTTTCCCATTTTTGTTTTTGCTATTTAGTCCCTCATATAGTGACTTGTTGGTCAAGCTAATTGACTACAAGTCTGAAATTCAAATAAAAACCCCCACCCAAACCTCCTAGAAGCTTCTATATCTGTTACCTTAAGATTCCCTTCCATCCAGTCTACCTAAATTACCTCTCAACACCCTGTTTATTACCCTGAACCCACCCGGGCCAACTGGTCAAGCTAATTGGGTCACAGACTCCAAATTGAATCTCTAATTAGGCATGATGCTATTTACAACTCAATTAAACTACTTGGGGCCCCAGAGTATAACTTGACTCCATAACTTCCTTCATAAAGAAAACCAAAAATCATTTTTTGAAAGTGGCTAAAACAAGACCAAAATTCACTGAACTACACGTCATTGTAATCTGATTAAATTAGAGCCCTAAGTTTATTAATTAATGATAAAACGTGATAAGGAAACTAAGACAGTACTCATGCCTTGACTAAAATATGATTGAATAATAGATTAAAGACAAACAAACAATAGCTAGAAATTTGGACAAATCTAGATTCGAATTTCGATTAAGATAAGAAAAGGAGAAGAACAGAAGCTTAAGTGTCAAGATAACTCGAACAGAAGAAGAAAAGAAGAAAGAAGGTTGAAAAGAAACAAAAACAAACAGAAGAATAAACAAAATGAAAGAAATAAACTCACCACCTTGGCTTGAACCTGAGACCCGACTCTCTGATTTAAACCCCAATATAATATCATTCGCTTGTTCCTTATCAAGAACAGGCAAAGGATGTTATCTTGTGGTAAAATCAGTGCCTTGACACTCATGGACACTGGAGGAAGGACCTCGCATGAATAGATTTGGCCCTGGATTCGAGGGCTCGAACCCTAAATTTAGTATTCGAGCAGTTCTGTGAGGATTCGAAGGAGATGGAATAGAGTTTTGGAATGAGGTGGAGAAGAGGGTTCAGGGGTGTGATTTTGGGGAGGTTTGGTGGTGGCGCCGCCGCCGCCGCCGGAGAAACTGTGGAGGCGCTAGGGTTTGTAACTTCAGACCAAGATTCGAGGGATTTGGGTAGGTTTTGAAGGAAACTAGTTGTGTATTGAGGATGTGGTGGCGGAGAGGGGAGCTGTGGTAAAGCTTTGGGGTGGTTTGGAGACTCGCCGCCGCCGTAAGCGATTTCTGGCGGTGGCGGGCGGCGGCGATTGAGAGGTCTTCTGGTGAGGTGAGAGAGACAAGAGACGGGGTAGGGGGCATTTGGACTGTTAAGTATGTAATGAACCTAGCTTCCCAGTCGTTAAATGAGAAAACCTCGACGGCTGGGATCACTCGAATGCTAAACGAGGTCGTTTAGAGGGTAAAAGGGGTGCTGGACCGGGTTTTGACGAACGGGTTTGGGCAGGAGCAGGTATTTTGGTTGGGTATTTGACTGGGATGGGGTCAGTTTTGGCCCAAAACCCCTATCTCTCTAATCCCCTTTTCTAATTTTTTTTTCAAAATTAATTCTTTTTCTGTTCTTCTTTCTTTTTTTTTTCCAAAAACTAAAACTAAAATCCTAAATTAAATTATAAAACGAAATTAACTTATCAAAAATAGTAACTAATCCTAAATAATTTCCACAATTAATAAACTAAAGAAAAACTACTCAAAAATCAAAAATTAAAATTAAAAGATGCCAAATAACTATTTTTTTGGATTTTCCTTCTTTTATAAAATAACCTAATTACTTAATTAATCCTAAAATTGAGTTAAATCCAAAATGCAAATGCCAAGTATTTTTTGTATTTTTTTATTTTTATTTTTTATTAATTAAACAACAGACAAAATATAAACAATTAACAGAAAATGCCACAAAAATTCACAAAATTACAAACACTGAAAGAAATTATTATTTTTTTTGGATTTTTGAGAGTAATTCATACAGAGCAAAAATCACGTGCTCACACCAAGTAACTAAAACTGTAAGACCTCTAGTAAGCATGTTCAATTTTTTAAGACCTCACAAAAGGCATAAACCCGATCTTAAAGTTAAGGCTATATATCGAACTTGTAAGACCCCTAAAAAGGCATACCCTCGATATAGACGCCGAAACTACTTCAATCGGGGACTGAAAGGCTGCGGCCAAACATAATGACTATGATCACAAGGCTATACCAGCCAAACTAATGCGACTCGGGGATACCCGACCATCGCTACAAAACCACAGGCCTTCAATTACTTCGAAAAAACTTCAAAAGGAACCGGTTAAAATGGGCTACCTTCAAAATAGGCAAAAGGGCTTTGACCATGTCAGTCCAAAACTATAGGCTTCAAAACACTCAACCACTGAGCAAAACCTCCTGAGGTGCTCGATCATCGCCACATAACGACTCACAATCGAGGTTCTACTGAACCATTGAAGAGTCAGGCAAAACACAATTTCAAAAAGTCCTTAATGAGGGAAAAATAAAGCATATGTAAAAGGTCGTACCGACCTTAATACATAAGAGTCACTGTCGCCACTCCATGTAAAAGGTCATACCGACCCTAATGCGTAAACCACAGTCGCCAGACCATGTAAATAGTTGTACCGACACTAATGCATCAGAGCCACTGTCGCCAGCCCATGTAAAAGGTCGCACCGACCCTAATGCATAAGAGCCAGTGTCGCTAGCCTGTCACGCCCCAAAATTCGAAGAGCGCGACCGGCGCTCAACCGAGTAAACCCGACTGAGCAAGCCTGTTATGTTTCATTCTACCCAAACTAATTCAGAGAATAATTAGAAGATGGACTCCAACATTCATACTTAATAAGTATTTCACTACAACTTCCAATTTATTTCCATTAGATGCTTAAAACGTGATTATCAAGATATTGCAAGTTTTATAAATCTTTGTAAAACATCAATATTTCTACTTCAATTCTCAATACCAAATACCACCCACAACCTGTCTACGGAGCCTTTAAATATAACTGAAGAATAATATGGAAATGCCGGCAACAAGGCTCCAACTATACATCTAAATACAAAGTACATGATAAATAATCATACAGGACCCCAAAATGAAGTGGGGCTCACCAAATCAGCTGAAAGGAAGATGCGTCACTGGCTGCGACCAATACTGTCTGCTATAGAACCACCTACAATCGCAACACGAATGTAGCGCCCCCGACAAAAGGGACGTTAGTGCCATTGAATAACACTAGTATGTATAACTAACCACCATCTATTTAGAAAGAACTATCAGACACGAGTAAAGAAATCATTAACACCTTGTCATTAAAAAAGAATTATCAAACAAGAATAGAGATATCATAAATGCCAATCAAAGCTTTAACAGTCACCATACCATCAAATAGAAGAATTTTATGACTTTCACATAATTCTCACATCTTTAATTTAGGCACTAAAAGAAACATAAAATTTTCACATTATGTTTCCATAATCTTTAGTTTAGGGCATGTCACACTATTCATTATTTGTTTCCAATACCACCGCTATCATGAGCGGAATCCGATCTCGACCCGATCGACTAGGTCACCTCACTCGAGGCATACATTCCAATAACAATCTCATATTTTCTTTTCCTTTCCAAAATTCATTCATAATACCACCGCTTTCTTGAGCAAAGTCTGATCTCGGCCCGATCGGCTATGCCGCCTTGCCAATGCATTGTTTCCTTCTGATTAATCATAATACCACCGCTTTGTGGAACGGAGTCCGATCATGACCCGACCGGCTAGGTCACCTCATTTGAGACATAAACCTTAATCATAATCTCATTCTCAATTTTCAAAATTCAATATCAACACAATACCACCATGTGTGCGGCATAGTGTCCGATCATGGCCCGATCGGCTAGGCCGTCTTACCAAGACATTGTTCCTTGTTCATTATTTATCTCATTTCAGTCTTTATTTCACATATCAATTCATAGGCACCTGGGGCTACAATTATCACATCATACTTGGCACTAGGCCACATTTCATAATTCAATCTCTTCTTTCCCATATTTCATATTATTTCCACATATTTCACATCAATATCAATTTCAACAACAAGTCATTTAATTCAATATGTCAAGTACACATGAGAGGAACCATGAATCCTCGGCATATACAATATCTCAAAGATCATATACCTTAATTTTAGTGATAATGAAACTTAAAACACAACGGATTCTTCCATATCAATAGAGAGGATACACCATCCCGCAATAAAAACACACATCAAAGCATAAGCAAGCCATTACCCATTTGTTCTTGTAGAGCTTAACCTCGGAAGGCAAAAATGTAGCCTTATGCAATGCAGAAAAATGCAGATAGAGGTAGAGCTTAACCTTGGAAGGCAGAAAGGTAGCCTTATGCGATGCAGAAAAATACAAATAGAGGTAGAGCTTAACCTCGAAAGGTAGAAAGTAGCCTTATGCAATGTAGATGGAGACGGAGCTTATTCTCAGAAGGCTGAAAGGTAGCCTCATGCAATGCAGAAAAATGCACATGGAGATAGAGCTTAACCTCGGAAGGTAGAAAGGTAGCCTTATGCAATGTAGAAATGCAGATGGAGATATAGCTTAGTCTCGGAAGGCAAAAAGGTAGCCTTATGCAATGCAGAAATGCCGATGGAGACAGAGCTTAATCTTGGAAGGAGGAAAGGTAGCCTTATGCAATGCAAAAAAATGCATATGGAGATAGACCCTAGTCTCGGAAGGCATAAAGGTAGCCTTATGCAATGCAAAAAGCAAATGGAGACAAAGCTTAGTCTCGAAAGACAGAAAGGTAGCCTTATGCAATGCAGAAAAATACAGATGGAGACAGAGCTTAACCTCGGAAGGCAGAAAGGTAGCCTTATGCCATGCAGATGGAGACAGAGTTTAGTCTCGAAAGGCAAAAAGGTAGCCTTATGCAATGCAGAAAAGTAAAAAGCGAACAATAGTAAAATCTCTTAGCTAATGGCTTGATAGCTAATAGCTGCTTGCGATATTGTGACTGCTGTGGATGCCGTGTACGGATAGAAATTGTAAATAGGTGATGGTTCTGAGGGTCGTATTCCCGAAAAGTATAAGTGTATAAATGCATTCGGTGATTTGTAACTTGGGTGCCTGGATCCAAAGAAAAATCGTGAGTTTTGTAGAGGGAAAAGGTTAGTTCGTATCCCCGTGAACTTTGCCTGTCCTGCTTGGCTCCGTTTTTAGTGATGTTGTGTACCATCGGGGTAGCATCGCTAAACAAAGCAATCTTGATAATAGACAGGCATGATTTAGTAAAAATGTAACATAAATACAAAATTGAAAATAGCTTTTCTTTAGATGAACCGACGACTGTGACGCGGTTCAAGATATTGCAACCTCTCTTGCTCCGGAATTTTGAGGGTCCTCCTCAAAATTCTGCCCCAGTTTACTGGGTTGATACTTCTGACGGCTGCTTGCGATGATCGGCTAAAGTTACTTCGGAATTTTGAGGGTGCTCCTCAAAATTCTACCCCAGTTTCCAATTGCGAGGGGAGGGGAATGAAAATTTTATTGAATTGTGATCGAACCCATAAGGCTGCCTACGTATCCCCTCTTAAACGGGTGTGAGCACGTGATTTTTGACCTATATGAATTATTTCCAAAATTCAAACAAAATGATTTCTTTCATTATTTTGCAATTTTGTGGATTTTGTATGACATTTTATGTTAATTGTTTGAATTTGATTTGTGCTTTTTAATTCATATGAAAAATATAAAAAAAATACACTTGGCATTTGTTTAGGATTTAATTTCATATTTTAGGATTATTTAGTGGTTAAGTTATTTTTAGAACAAAATTTAAAGAAAATAACAAAAATAGTCCACTTTTGCATTTTTAATCGTTAATTGTTGAATTTATCACGAAATAGATTTTGAACAAGTTTAGGAATTAATCAGCTTAATTTTGGAGATAAATTAGGTTTTATTTTTATTTTTTGCATTTCTATAAAATCAGGAAAAATACAAAAACAAAATAAATAAAATAAATAAAAAGGAGAAAACAAAAGAAAATAAATTAAAAAAAAAAGAGATGTCTTAATAAGAAGACCAAATCGGGCCATCTTTACTCATTCCTGCCCAGCCCAAACCAATTTAAACCTAACCCCGTCCAGCCCAAATACCCTAAAACCCGGTCTGCCCCTCTACTATCGACACAACACAGTTTTTTCATCTTTCAATCCTGGCCATCGAGGTTGATCAGATCAACGGCAGGAACTGGGATCACATAAATATAAAATGGTCGGATTAACCATACCCCCTTCGTTTCGTCTCCCTCAAGATCTCCGGGGTAACGCCGCCCCCCTTCCACCCTAGTTTTGCCGCCAAAAATCGCCTACGGGGCAGAAAACCTCAAAAGGCCACAAAAATTACACCCCTGGTTCTCCTTCTCGTCCCCTTTACGAATCCATAGCCCACTTCCCTCGAATCCCACCCTAGGCCGTTGAATATTGGATCGAAAATTTTCCAGCCAAGACAAAAAGTAGTCTAAACCACCCCAGATTAACACTATAGAATCGTCTAGACCTCCTCTCTTAAATCCCCAAAACCCCGTCCCTCAAATCTAGCCGGAACTGTTCGAATCTTAAATCAAAGATTCCGGCAAAACCCTAGTTCACCTAATTGACCCCAAATTCATATCACACGACCCCCTCACTTCCCTCATGTCAAATCCGTCACTAGAAGCATTCAAATCTCGGTGGAATTAGTCCAATTTTGATTCGAAGAGGCAAAACACTAACAGTGAGTTTTCATAATTTGTTTTAGTTCTCTTTTTATTTCCTGTAGTTCTGAATTAATTCTATAATGATTTCTTCTTAATGAGTTTGTTTTCAATTTCGTCCTTAGCTTAAGTATAGGTTTTACTCAAAAACGCTCTAGGGTTAGTTTGATTGTTCATTCCAAGTTCTCTTTTCCCTATTCGCTTGTTTCTTGTTTGAGTTGATGCTGTAGTTAATTTCTAGGTTAATTTTCATTTTAAGTCTGGTAACTTCTGTTCTGATTTTTTGGGTTATGATTTCATGTTTGTTCCGATTGTTAGTTAATTCTTTGATAATCTGTATTGATGGACGTTAATTGGTTTTGCTTGAGTATTGTTTGGTTTGTTCCAATAAGTAATCTGATATTAGTTAGTTAATTAGCTTGGTTTAGTTCAGTGTTTCGATAATTGCCCTTTAGTCAGTGTTTGTTAATTCTAGTCACATTGGTGAATAGTTATAGCTGATAGTTTAATTAGGATAAAAGGGGCTGGGGGTTCTAGCTAGGTTAATTCAGTAATTTCAGAGTGAAAAAAGGGTAATGTAGGTATTTCACCGATAGAAAAACAGTATCAGAATCCCCTAGGACCTTCTAGATGGGGTTCTGAATTGAAATTAAAAGAAAATAAGGTAGTAACTTTAGAAACAAGTCAAGTAAATGAAGGACTAGTTGTGTAAAATCTGGAAATAGAGGAGGGAAAAATGTGTGAAGGCCTTCTAGAAGGTTCCTCCACATTTTTGCCTGTATAAGGCGGCCTTTAGTGCCTTAAGTGATAAGTTTTTGAGCTCTAAAAATTCCCACCAAAGTGTATTCTCAAGTTTTCATATCTAAGATTTGAAATTCAAACTCCAAAAACCAAAAACAATAGAAAGTATCCAAAAATCTAAAAAAAATCTATTATATTGATCGTTTTTCAGATTTCAGCTCTTAACTCAACTAGTTAGCTCGTTTAGGATCAGAATTAGCTCGGATCTCTCTGTTTCTATTCTATGCTCGAGTTTTTAAAAGCACTTGCAAGTCGTTTGAGGTTTAATCAAGTTGATGTTGGGTGATTCTGTCTGTTGAATATGATCTATGACTTCCTAGTTTGATCTCAAAGTGGACTTAAGATGTTTTGGTTGATTTTATTTCTTCCTGGGCTCTTGTGGTGCTATTTTCGGTTTCATTGCTGTTGGTTGTATTTACTGCCTGTTACTTGCTGCTGCTGACTTCTTCTCCTCTTACATTCATTCCAACTCCAGGTACACAGCTATAACTTTGCAATTGTAAGCTGAAGGCATGAAGATCGAATATATGTGAAGAATTGAAGTTCTGATTTAGCCTCTTTCTGATTTGTGTTTTAAACCTGTCACTCATTGATGTTATGTAGATCCCTGTTGGTTTTGTAGTGGTTGGACTGAAATTGAGTTGTATGAGAGGCTTAAATATAGTTCATATGTTAGCATCTGATGATTGGTTTCTGCAGTTAAAAGTGGCTATACTGGACTATTGAATTGATTTGGGCTGTAACGTGATTGTTTGGATTGTTTTCGACTAGTTAGATAGTTGGTCCTCAACTTACGAATGCCATAATTTAGAGTTTTGTTAAACTGAGTGTTAACACTTACACTAATTGTTGCTTAGAGTAGTATTACATCAATTGAAAGAAAAGTAAAGTATGAATGTGAACCTGAAGCTGTCAGTTTGAGTAATATTAGCATTCTAGTAAAATACATCATTTGTAGGTCATACACATGCTTCAACTTTGATTTCATTGTTTCTGATTGTTTCGTTTTACTAAAGAAGTCAAGTATTCAATATGTTGTGCTCCTTCTGGGTTTAGTAGTTCAATATAACGAATGAATGTATTAGTTTAATCATTGACATCTAAAAAGTGGGAAATGGTTCATTAGGCTAGACATAGGAGCATGAAATTGGAGTTGATTCGAAAAGCATATTTGGAATGACTTGAAATAAACTCAGTAGTTTGGTTGTTTCATTTGAATTAATGTGCGATTTGGTTTAAAAGATTAGAGCCTAGCAGCCTTCTTCCTCAGGAGTTTGGGCTCCAGGTTACTTAGGCCCAGACCCCCGACTGGTTTACCTTCGTATAAAACCTGGGGCTGTTTTCAAGGCCCAAGCGGCTGAGGAGTTCATGGAATTTAAATGCAGTAACTCTTAAACAATAATCAATTAATTAGGTTTATTTTTTGTTTATTAATAGAGACAAAAGTCAAATAGAAAATCATACTTTACTTTAGGTTGGACCTTCAAATAATAAATGAGATGAGCCTCGCTAAACAAAAATACATAAATTGCGGGGCCCTCAATAAATGCTTGTAATAAAATATCTAGATGTCGGGACGGGCCGTTTAGTGAATTCCACGGCCTTCCCCAAAGATAATAACGAGTTAGCCTCTTTAGGCGCGTATTTTAAATAATTTTACCTTCCTAATATGGGTACACATTTAGGTGACCCAAATTCAAATCTCAATGAAGTCGAAATGTGTCAAAAACCGTGGGTGCATTTATGTGACGTGGTTCGTATTTTCACGGTGTTGCAATTCTCTTAAAATAACAATAATAAAAGCGGTTCAAAATTAAAAATAAATAGGTCAAAACATGTACTAAAATAAAATAAATAAGCCAAATATGTCAGTTGAGCGACCGTGCTAGAACCACGGAACCCGGGAATGCCTAACACCTTCTTCCGGGTTAACAGAACTCCTTACTCGGATTTCTGGATCTCGGACTGTTAAACAGAGTCAAATTTTCCTCGATTCGGGATTCAACCGGTGACTTGGGACACCATAAATCTCCCAAGTGGCAACTCTAAATCTTGATAAACAAATCCCGTTTCGATTGTCCTTTAATTTGAAAAACTCCTTTACGCCCTTGGGGTGTAGCAAAAAAGGAGGAGTGATAGCTCTGGCGACTCCGCTGGGGACACAAACCCAGAACTTCGGTTCAGGGTTTGAGAATTCGAGCTTAGAATAATTGTTATGTTTGGCTTTATCTGATTTTCCTACATGTTTCATGCTAATGTGCTAAATGCTTTACCGTTTTGATATTATCTGAATTGTATATAAACTGTGCCGAAATCCTTCTCTTCTCACCTCCGGGGATGTGCTTACTAGTTGAGATTCCCTATTTTGTTAGTGTTATACCCTGAAATAAGAAAGAGGCCGAACAAGTTACTAAGCCGGATGGCCTTTTGGTTCCCGATACGTAGCCCCCTCCTCGACTCGAGTTGTCCGCTCGGGTACACAGTCTAGAACACATACCCTGGTTTTGAACCTAGAATAACTTGACTTCATGCTGGATCCCTAGTAGGAGCACTTATTTGCTATCACGTGTATATGACTTAGGGGACTCAACACAGGGGTTGGGTCCGTCTAGTACAGGTAACCAAATATGAAAAAAACTACCCTGATGCATCTTACATGTTCCATGTACATTTATTTGTCTCGGACTCGCATGCTGACCGGCTTGAATATTTGGGAAAAGTGAAAAGAAAAATAGCAATGTAGGGAGTTGACTATCTATTTTAGAAAAATACCAATGTCCGATTAGTGCGGAAACTCTGCCGGATTTTTGAGAAAAATAAGAAAAAAGTTTTTAAATAGTTTGTTTTATGTACCAATAAAAAGGAAAATCAAAGAGTTTTATTTTTAAAATAGTGTGTTTTATTTGCCAATGAAAAGGAAAAACAAAAGAGTTTTATTCTCAAGTAGTTTGTTGAAAAAGAAAATACAAAAAGAGTTTTGTTTTCGAAAATAGTTAGTTTTATTGCCCGAACTACACTTATTTGATTCTCACTGGATGTGAGATATGTAGGCAACCCTCGTCGGGTCCAACCTCCCCTTTGCAAAAACAGCCCGAAACAACAAAAATTTTAATTTTGTCATGAATAAGTCGAGTGACGCCATTCTTGTCAAAAATAAGTCGAATGTCCCTTAAACGGACGCCGGAAGGCTATTTTTGTAAGAACAGCCACCCTGAGTCGTTTTTAAACGGTTTGCGGGCACAACATTCAAAGCTCCCTTTCGGAAATGCTGAAAAGGCTGTCTCTGCAAAATCGGCCGCTTATTTTAAATTATAAATCTAAACAAAATAGTGTCATTTTTAGGTCAAAATAAGTGATTAAATCACCTTTATCCTGCACACGATTTAAAATGAACCTTTCTCAATCATGAATAAAATCCCTCTGGAGTTGCGTCTATGGCGAAACGATCTGGGCAAAGAAGGACAGAGGGAGGTCAACAAATATTTGAAAGGGCTTACTGGTTTATTGGAGATTGTGCCTCGGGGAGACATCATCAGAGCTTTGGTCACCTGTTGGGACCCGACACATAATGTGTTCCACTTCTCGGACTTTGAGCTCACTCCGACCCTAGAGGAAATAGCTGGGTACATCGGAAGTGCTGAGGTTCCTTTAAGGCACAAGTACTTGGTTGCCCCGAGAACCATAGCTATACACATATTCTTAGACTCGTTGAAGATAATCAGGACGGTTCACAACACGGATCTAGCAAATGGCTTTTGCACCCCACACTTCATATACCACAGATATGGCCACATAGGAGGGTTCAATAACCCTGAAAGCAAGATATGTAGCAAAGGAAACCGGCAAAAATGGGAGGAACATAAACGTTTTGCTTTTATGGTGGTCTTTTTGGGGCTTTTGGTATTCCAAAGGAAGGATGGTAACATCGACATAAAAATCGCTGAGGTCGTCAGCACTTTAATGACTCAAGCCAAAAGCACTCTTGCGCCTATGATATTAGCCGAAATCTTCCGCGCCCTTACACCCTACAAAGCCGGGGGAGACTTCTTCGAGGGGTGCAATCTACTGTTGCAAATGTGGATGACCGAACACCTGTGCCATCATCCTCAATTCTTGAGTTATGGGTCTATAGAGAAAACTTGTATAGAGGAGTTTTATACAAGGATTAAAGGGGTCACTTTGCCTGAAGGATTCACGGGTTGGACAACATACTTTCGGTCCCTCACTGCTAGTGAGATAGAGTGGATGTTTGGATGGTTGCCTATTGATGAAATCATATATATGTAGGCAGCAAGGCCGCATTTCCTCTTGATGGGTCTTAAGAGCATTCAGCCTTACGCCCCGTATCGGGTTTTAAGGCAACTCGGGAGATGCCAAATAGTACCAAAAGATGGCGATCTTAGTCTCCAAGTGGTTGAGATTGGTCCTAATGGCCAGTTTCTTGAAGCAATGGTCCGCCAAGTCTGGAGCGAATGTTAATATTTAGCGGCGAATAGCTGTGTTAGGGATTAAGCTAAAGGAGAAGTGTCACCTGATTATCACACCTAGTATAGAAGGGAAGTTGCATTCGGAAGGCCGACCAAAAGGCCTCACCTCCAGGAGTTTGCCGAATCATCACAAGAACAGTGGGCTTGGTTAGCTAAAGAAAATGAATACAGGACCCAAATAGGAGAATTAGAAAAGCGGTTCCAAGACCTTTAGTTTGAAAATAGTGTGCAAACTGCCGCCGACGAGGGTGAAAAGAAGCAGTTGGCCAAAGAGAATGAAGCCTTACGAGCCCAGATCCAAAAGATGAAGATAGCAGCCGAAATCCCATCAGGAGTGCCAACGATCTAAAACTTATAGAAAATCTAAGGCAAAGGGTGAATGACTACAACTTCGACCTCAACAAAGCAGAAAGAGAATTAACCGGGGTTCAAAAACAATTGGCTAAAAACGCGGAAGAACGAGCCCGCATGGTTAAATAGTTGAAAGAAGAATACGACAATGAGGTCACGGGGTTAAGGAAAAAGGTCATCGCCACAGATAACAAAATGATCAAACAGGTAAAAGAATTCAAGATTGAAAGAGAGCATTGCTACGCAGCATTGGCATAATTAGAAATGGACTTGCACCATCGGTGATGATATTTGTGAAACAGATAATGAGTGACTTGGATAGACTTCAGGGGGAACTTGCATATAGGCCCGTGGAGAGACCGAATGATGTCCCGCGGGCACCAGGAGCTTTAATGTATTCATTATTGTCATTTGAGTTTGTACTTTCTTTTACTAAAGTCTGTCAATTGTCCGAGTCTGTATTTTCTATTTTGGGTCAGTTTGTGTTTTCATTTTTAAAAAAAAATAGTTGATGGTGGAGTTTGTAGTTCTTCTTGTCATTTAGAGTCTGTTAGTTGTCTTAATGCATCGGTTTTGAGTCTTTGTAATTGAAATATTTGCTATCAATAAAATTGAAAATTCCCAAAACATTTTACTTCTATTTTGCATTTATTTGCAAGAACTACGCTTGGTCTGATTCATACGGGGTCATGATACGTAGGCAATCTCCATAGGATTCGATCATAACCAAAAGAAAAAAGAAAAAAGAAAAAAAGGATAAAAAAGAGAGGAAAACCACAAAAAGACAATAGCGGAAAAACAAGAAAGAAAGAAAAGAAAAATCAAGAAAGGAAGAAAATAGGAACAAGAGAAGACAAGGGCAAGAGTGAAAAGAATAAAAAAAGAAGAAAAAAGAAGAAAAACAAAGGAAGAGAAAATTTGCAATTGGAAATAAGGAAAAGGCAGGGATGACGCATGCGACCGATCAAGAGCATAATAGGAACTGTTAACTGCTTAGGTGTATTCACTCCCCAAATATGCGGTTACCAATATGTTAAATGCGTAACAGTAACGTGGTGGTTTCACTTTGTCATGTCATTCCAGAAAGGTGGTTGGTTTGTGGTTTTAAATTGGTAATTCTTCTTTGCAACACAAGGACAAAAGGCAATGGCGAATGACAATATAATTGCGTTGGTTGATACCGGTCCCCGACATCAGTTGGTTGAACGAGATAATGGGTTGGGTGAATAGGTGCGGATGTTAAGACAACACGTGGTAGACATGTATCAATCCTGGATAACTGGGAAGGCCCCACCCCCGCCACCACCAATTTTTCCAGATGCTGCCCTTACCCAAGCTCCAAACACAATGCCAAATGATCCTCCATATTCTCCAGATACACCCGCTTATCACAATTTTCCCAACTACCCTAGTAGCTCCATCACTCATCTTCAAGTCACCTCTCTTTAACATAGCCTTCCTGTTATATCTAATACTCCCAACAATGAATACCACTCAAAGCTCGTAATGCCCAATATCACCCCTCAAAGGCTGCCCACAAGGTCCCTGATTCCTACACGAAAAGCTACCAGGATGAGCTTTATGCTAGAAATGAAAAGGTTACAGGAAGAGAAAGGCGAGATGGGGTACCCAGGAAGTTGAAAAGCGTAGAACAGTCCTTAAAGGACATGCAAAGAATGGGAGGCCAGGGTAGCGTGACTTGTAAAGAACTGATTGTGTCCCGTGACATCCGCCTGCCGCAGGATTCAAACTACCAAAATTTAACTTGTATGATGGGCGTGGAGATTCGATAGCCCACCTAAGGGTCTATTGCAACAAAATGAGGATTGTTGGAGAGAAAGATGACATGATGATGGCATATTTCAGTGAAAGCCTAACTGGGGCAGCTTTGGACTGGCATGGTTGTCAAAATGTCGATGAGTGTATTAAATTGGGTGACATGGCTCAAGACTTTGTCCGATACTTTCAATGCAAATCAAGTGTTACCCCAGACCACACCTCGCTATCTAAGATGGAAAAGAGGCCGGGGGAAAGCTTTAATGAGTTTGGGCTCAGATGGAGGGAGCAAGCTGCTCAATCCAGTCCCCCGATTAGCGAAGAAGAAATGGTTAAGCTTTTTCTACAGGCCCAAGGACCCACTTACTACAGTCATTTGATCCCGGCCTTGGGAAAACCTTTCAATGATGTGTTAAAAATGGGGGAACTAGTAGAAGAAGGGGTCAAGTCAGGCAAAATTGTGAGTTGTTTGGAAGCTATTCAGAACATCCCAGTAAGCTTGGTGGGAAGAAAAAGGAATAGAAAAGACGACCTGATAGGTTTTCCTGATCGACACTTCCAGCCTCGACATTGTCCTCATGCACTAGAGGACCCACCCCGATGCTACTTCTCTCCACAGAAATCCCAAAGTCGCACATCACATTCTCGGTACCCAACTCAAAATAATGCCCATCTACCCCCGCGAGCTTACCAAAAACACCCCGGATCAGGTTTTCGGCCCAATCCAGCATTTAAGAATGAGAGGTTACGGAAGAAGAAAGCCTCACTCCATTGGGAGAATCATATGCCAGTCTGTTCCGGAGGTTAAGGACATTGGACATGTTAAAGCCAATTCAGATAAAAATGCCTAACCCTCTTCCAAAGAAGTTTGATCCTTCTCAAAGGTGCGCATATTGCTCAAGTGCCCTGGGGCATGATATAGAGAAATGGTGGAATATGAAGAATGCGATTCAGAAACTTATTGATGCGGGCGACATTGTCGTGCAAAGTCCAGATCCAGCAAACACTAGCCAAAATCCATCTCCTGGGCATAATAAGACACATATGGTGGGTATGATTGATCGTGAGAATGAGCCGACAGAAGAAACCCAAAAGCAGTTTGCTCAGAACAACGTGATGAAGACTTGTGAAGTTCTAGCAATATTGGTGAAACTCAGTGGCTAGGATGCCGCGCTCAGTAATTGGGAAGATGCTCCATCTCTTGGAGTTGTGGTGGTTTATTTTGTTGTCATTTCTGTTGTCCAGGTTATTTTAGGGTGTTATCCGGATTTTGTCTTGTGACTCAAACCCTTCTATCTTTTCACTTTGCCTTGTTTATCTAGTCATAATAGCTTGTTTAGTGCTGTCTTGGTTTGTTCAAGGGTTGTAACCCTAGTCTAGTTTGCTTGTTTTGTTTAAACCCTTTCACCGTCAGTCTAATGCGATTCTCTATTCCCCACCATTTCTAGTCATTTTATTTAGTTCCCTTCTCCTTTTACAATTCTTTTCATGCTGGCTCTAGTGACATGACATGCATGCATAATTCTCAGCCTGATTTTTAAAAGTCAGTTTAATAATGAAACAATGAAACAATGTTGAAGATGATAATGATATTTGAGGGAAATAAGTTAAAGCATCTTGAGATCACTTCGAGCCCAAATGGTGTGAAACTGGGACAGATGGAACATAAAGAAATACTGTCGAAATGCATCACGCCGCATCGTTATGAAGCCAAAGGCAAGTTTGTACCAAGTTTACAGGGGTCGTTCGCGGTACCACATTTGTTGCCCAATGGTAATAGGTAATTGACAAATATAGAAGGTAGATATGTGAATATGGTTGTTAATTTCGGTGCAATCAAAAGATGTTACGTATGCTTGTTTAATTGTGTAGTTTGTACTTGGCGTGTTTTGGAGATTGGAATAACGAAGGCATTTTGTTCTGCTATCCAAACACTTTATCCGTTGTTACCCCTTTGAGACTCATTTGTTTTCTTTTCGTACCCCTCTTTCGGAATCAATAACAAAACTCGGAAGCCTGAGTGGGGAAAATCAGCGGAGAAACAAGAAAAAAACAGTCCCAAAAGAAAAGAAGAAGGAAAAGAAAAAGAGAAGAAAAAGCAAAAAAAAAAAAAAAAGAAAAAGAGAAAAGAAAAGAAAAAGAAAAAAAAGAGAAAAGAGAAAAGGAAAGAGAAAAATAAAAGAAAAGAGAAAAGAAAAGAAATGAAAAGAAGAAAGAAAAGAAAAGTGGAAGAAAGGAAAGATTGCAACAACGAAGTAATTGTATGGCCTGAACTACGTTTGACTTGATCCCGAAAGGGTACGTAGGCAGCCTCTCTCTGAGGTTCAGTCACACCGAAATAAAAATCCAAAGACCCCAAGAAGGAAACTGGGGCAGAAGTTGTGGTTGTTGGGAGAAATTTGATTCCGAAAGTTGTAATTTTGAACCCATGTTGAATTGTTTTGAGCCTTTGATACCCTTTCTTTCTAACCCTGTCCAAAAGCCCACATTACGGTCCAAAGAAAGACCTTCCGATCAGTCTTCAAGAAATGCCGAGTCAAGCAAGAAGAAGTGATTCATGACAAGTACAACACTCCGGTACAAGATGATCAAAATGAGAGAGTCTTATCAGTGAAAACCCTCACGGGCACCATAAGGCGAAGTGAGTTGAGAGAAAATCAAAATGAGAGAGGCTTGATGGTGAAAACCCTATGGGCGCCACAAGTCGAATAAGGACTGTGAATCAGATCGGGGCAGGCGGAGCATTGAAGCCCAGTTTCATGACGGAAAGGCACAACAAGAGCTGAACATCAGATTTGCTAAACAGAATAGGCTGCAGGTGTGTCAAGGTCGTTATAATCGGTATCCACATCCGATAGGTTTCTAATTGATAGTTTTCTTGTTAAGAATCATCTCTTTTATTGTCCTCCTACTATATTCCTTTTGTCCTATTTACTTCATCCTCTTGAGTCTGTTTGGTCATAACAAGTGAGAAATGACTTCAAAATCTGCCACCAAACTTTCCAATTACACAAAATGGGATCTGGTGAACACATCAAGGCATCAAGTCAGGAGAAAATAGCAGGCACAACGAGTTGGCCACAATCAACATGCTTTGGGATTTGTGTGAAGTACAAGGGTTGGGTACGCCTCAATTCAAGAACTATGCAACGGATGAGGGGTGTTTGGTGAATGGATCATTGATATTCTCCGCGTTAAGGGTAATAAATAAAGTGGTTAGTCAATAAACAAGCAAGATCTTCGAGTGAGAATCAGTTATCATGACAAGTGAAGGAGCAACAGACCTCAAGGCCGAGGTCAGTGGTTAAGTCGAGAAAGAACAAATACACGGAGTGGGGGCAATGAGCGTGCTTTGGGATCCATGTGAGACACAAAGGTTGGGGAGGGGCCAGTTCATGCAGCGCAAATAGAGGATATTGGGTCTGAACGGAGAAAAGGTATTTTATGCGATGAGGATGACAGAGAAAGGGGTCTAGTCTGGAAACAATCCAGGTTTTCAAGTGGAAATCAATTTTCTTGGGAAGCGAAGAGGCAGCCGCACTCAAAGTTAAAGGCCACAAACCAACCACCATATTTTAAACTCACAAGTTTTCTTTGTTTGAAACAGGGACAAAGCAGCGCAAGAAAGTCGGTTCAACAATAGGAAGGAAATAAAAGGAAGAAAAGGAAGAAGAGGAAAGCCAACAAAAGGGAAGTTTCTCAAATCCTTGCCCTTGCCTGTCTTGTTAGTGTGCATAAAATACCGCCATTGCTTTTCACATTTTTCCTCCTAGGATAAAAGTCCTAGTCTGATGGATTTTCCTCCATTTAGAGAATCTTAGTCTGATGAATTTTTCTCCTAAGATAGAAACCCTAGTCTGATGAACTTTCTCCTAGGATCAAAATCTTAGTCTGATGAAACTTTCTCCTAAGATAACAAGATAACAAAA
>MU745618.1:24461-55627 GCA_026770625.1 Nicotiana glauca
TTTTAATTTTTAATATTTGATAACATGATGTGCCCAGCCACCAAACTGGGGCAGAAAAGTTTCTTTGTTTGTTCATTTTGTTGCAGTCAGGAGCCCACCTGGAGAACAAGGGAAAACTTTTAAAGCGTCAGCAGTCAGGAGCCCTCCTGGAGAATAGAGGCATATATTTCAAATTTCAGCAGTCAAGCATCACTCGGAGGAACGACAAAACATCTCCGATCACAATGCAAGGCAACAACGTAAGAATTCCATCAGAAGAATACAAGTTCAAGGCAACACAAGAGCAAGTTTGAAGACATAGTTAGGACCTTCTTGTAATTCATAGATCATAGCTTAGGCTAGCTTCTTTTTATTTTGACACGGTGTAATAAGGAGGTCAGCGAGCAGTAGCAGCAGCAACAACAGTGAAATCACAGTTCCTGGTAGTCCCAGCTACCAAATCTTCCCGAACTATACTGACCTGATTCCTTTTTAGCCAAGGATATGTAGGCAACCTCCGAAGCAGGGTGCGATCAAACTTTTTAAAAATGCTTCACACGGAATATTCAAACGGGCAAAAATCGCTCGTTTCCGCTCACTTATCTTTGCGCGAAAACTCTTCGTATTTCCGGGCAAGGAGGGGCAACTATGAGCACATGATTTTTGCCCTATATGAATTATTCCCAAAATTCAAACAAAATGATTTCTTTCATTATTTTGTAATTTTGTGGATTTTGTATGACATTTTATGTTAATTTTTTGCATTTGATTTGTGCTTTTTAATTCATATGAAAAATATTTAAAAAAAATACACTTGGCATTTGTTTAGGATTTAATTTCATATTTTAGGATTATTTAGCGGTTAAGTTGTTTTTAGAACAAAATATAAAGAAAATAACAAAAATAGTCCACTTTTGTATTTTTAATCGTGAATTGTTGAATTTATCACGAAATAGATTTTGAACAAGTTTAGGAATTAATTAGCTTAATTTTGGAGATAAATTACGTTTTATTTTAATTTTTTGCATTTTTATAAAATCAGGAAAAATACAAAAATGAAATACAAAAATAAAATAAATAAAAGAAATAAAAAGGAGAAAACAAAAGAAAATAAATTAAAAAAAAAGAGATTTCTTAATAAGAAGACCAAATTGGGCCATCTTTACTCATTCCTGCCCAGCCTACACCAATTTAAACCTAACCCCATCCAGCCCAAATACCCCAAAACCCGGCCTGCCCCTCTACTATCGAAACGACACTGTTTTGTCATCTTTCAATCCTGGCCGTCGAGGTTGATCAGATCAGCAGCCAAGAATTGGGGTCACATAAATATAAAATGGTCTGATTAACCATACCCCCCCCCCATTTCGTCTCCCTCAAGATCTCTGGTGTAACGCCGCCCCCCTTCCATCCTAATTTCGCCGCCAGAAATCGCCCACGGCGGCGCAGAACCTCCAAACGCCACAAAAATTACATCCCCGGTTCTCTTTCTCCTCCCCTTTACGAATCCATAGCCCACTTCCCTCGAATCCAACCCTAGGCCGTCGAATATTGGATCGAAAATTTTTCGGCCAAGACACAAAGTAGTCTAAGCCACCCTAGATTAACACCATAGAATCGCCTAGACCTCCTCTCTTAAACCCCCCAAACCCCGTCCCTCAAATCTAGCCGGAACTATTCAAATATTAAATCAAAGATTTCGGCAAAATCCTAGTTCACCTAATTGACCCCAAATTCATACCACACGACCCCCCTCACTTCCCTCATGTGAAATTCGTCACTAGAAGCATTCAAATCTCGCTGGAATTGGTCCAATTTTGATTTGAAGAGGCAAAATCCTAACAGTGAGTTTTCGTAATTTTTTTAGTTCTCTTTTTCTTTCCTGTAGTTCTAAATTAATTCTATAATGATTTCTGCTTAATGAGTTTGTTTTCAATTTCGTCCTTAGCTTAAGTATAGGTTTTACTCAAAAATGCTCTAGGGTTAGTTTGATTGTTCATTCCAAGATCTCTTTTCCCTGTTCGATTGTTTAATGTTTGATTTGATGCTGTAGTTAATTTCTAGGTTAATTTTCGTTTTAAGTCTGGTAACTTCTGTTTTGATTTTTTGGGTTATGGTTTCATGTTTGTTCCGATTGTTAGTTAATTCTTCGATAATCTGTATTGATGGTCGTTAATTGGTCTTGCTTGAGTATTGTTTGGTTTGTTCCAACTAGTAATCTGATATTAGTTAGTTAATTAGCTTGGGTTAGTTTAGTGTTTAGATAATTGCCCTTTAGTCAGTGTTTGTTAATTCTAGTCATATAGATGAATCGTTCTAGCTGATAGTTTAATTAGGATAAAAGGGGCTGGGGTTCTAGCCAGGTTAATTCAGTAATTTCAGAGTGAATAAAGGATAATGTAGGTATTTCACCGATAGAAAAACAGTATCAGAATCCCCTAGGACCTTTTAGATGGGGTTCTGAATTGAAATTAAAAGAAAATAAGGTAGTAACTTCATAAACAAGTCAAGTAAATGAAGGACTAGTTGTGTAAAATCTTGAAATAGAGGAGGGAAAAATGTGTGAAGGCCTTCTAGAAGGTTCCTCCACATTTTTGCCTATATAAGGCAACCCCTAGTGCCTTAAGTGATAAGTTTTTGAGCTCTAAAAATTTCCCCCAAAGTGTGTTCTCCAATTTTCAGATCTAAGATTTGAAATTCAAACTCCAAAAACCAAAAACAATAGATAATATCCAAAAATCCAAAAAAAAGCTGTTACATTGATCATTTTTTAGATTTCAGCTCTTAACTCAACTAGTTAGCTCGTTTAGGATCAGAATTAGCTCAGATCTCTCTGTTTCTGTCCTATGCTCGAATTTTTGAAAGCACTTGCAAGTTGTTTGAGGTTTAATCGAGCTGATGCTGGGTGATTCTGTCTGTTGAATATGATCTATGACTTCCTAGTTTGATCTCAAAGTGGACTTAAGGTGTTTTGGTTGATTTTATTTCTTCCTGGGCTCTTGTGGTGCTATTTTGGGTTTCATTGTTGCTGGTTGTATTTACTACTTGTTACTTGCTGCTGTTGACTTCTTCTCCTCTTACATTCATTCCAACTCCAGGTACACAGCTATAACTTTGCAATTGTAAGCTGAAGGCATGAAGATCGAATATATGTGAAGAATTGAAGTTCTGATTTAGCCTCTTTCCGATTTGTGTTTTAAACCTGTCACTCATTGATGTTATGTAGATCCCTGTTGGTTTTGTAGTGGTTGGACTGAAATTTAGTTGTATGACAGACTTAAATATAGTTCACATGTTAGCATCCGATGATTGGTTTCTGCAGTTAAAAGTGGCTATGCTGGACTATTGAATTGATTTGGACTGTAACGTGATTGTTTGGATTGTGTTCGATTAGTTAGATAGTTGGTCCTCAGCTTACGAATGCCATAATTTAGAGTTTTTGTCAAACTGAGTGTTAACTCTTACACTAATTGCTTCTTAGAGTAGTACTACATCAATTGAAAGAAAAGTAAAGTATGAATGTGAAACTGAAGCTGTCAGTTTGAGTAATATTAGCATTTGGGTAAAAGACATCATTTGTAGGTCATACACAGGCTTCAACTTCGATTTCATTGTTTCTGATTGTTTCGTTTTACTAAAGAAGTCAAGTATTCAATATGTTGTGCTCTTTCTGGGTTTAGTAGTTCAATATAACGGATGACTGTATCAATTTAATCATTGACATCTAAAAAGTGTTGGAAATGTTTCATTAGGCTAGACATAGGAGCATGAAATTAGAGTTGATTCGAAAAGCATATTTGGAACGACTTGAAATAAACTCAGTAGTTTGGTTGTTTCAATTGAATTAATGTGCTATTTGGTTTAAAAGATTAGAGCCCAGCAGCCTTCTTCCTCAGGAGTTTGGGCTCCAGGTTACTTAGGCCCAGACCCCTGACTGGTTTACCATCGTATAAAAACTGGGGTTGTTTTCAAGGCCCAAGCGACTGAGGAGTTCATGGAATTTAAATGTAGTAATTCTTAAACAATGATCAATTAATTAGGTTTTTTTTGTTTATTATTAGAGACAAAAGTCAAATAGAAAATCATAGTTTACTTCAGATTGGACCTTCAAATAATAAACGAGATGAGCCTCGCTAAACAAAAATACATAAATTGCGGGGCCTTCAATAAATGCTTGTATTAAAATATCTAGATGTCGGGACGGGCCGTTTAGCAAATTCCACGGCCTTTCCCAAAGTTAATACTGCGTTAGCCTCTTTAGGCACGTATTTTAAATAATTTTACCTTCCTAATATGGGTGCACATTTATGTGACCCAAATCCAAATCCCAACGAAGTCGAAATGTGTCAAAAACCGCGGGTGCATTTATGTGACGTAGTTCGAGACATATTTTCAAGACATTGCAATTCTCTTAAAATAACAATAATAAAAGCAGTTCAAAATTAAAAATACATAGGTCAAAACATGTACTAAAATCAAATAAATAAGCCAAATATGACAGTTGAGCGACCGTGCTAGAACCACGAAACCCGAAAATGCCTAACACCTTCTCCCGGATAAATAGAACTCCTTACCCGGATTTCTGGATCGCGGACTGTTAAACGGAGTCATATTTTCCTCGATTCGGGATTCAAACAGTGACTTGGAACACCATAAATCTCCCAAGTGGCGACTCTGAATCTTGATAAATAAATCCCGTTTTGATTGTCCTTTAATTGGAAAAACTCCTTTGCGCCCTTGGGGTGTAGCGAAAAAGGAGGTGTGACAACGGGAATCAGGTCAGACGTAGTTCAAATTACATCATACAAGGAAATCGTAAATGCTACACATAGTATCGCTTGACTGCATCTGAATTGATTGGTTTTGGCCAAACTTCTCCGTCCATTTTTGCAAGTATAAGGGCTCCTCCTATCAGAACCCGGTGAAACATGTATGTGCCTTCCCAGTTAGGAGAGAACTTCCTTTTGGCTTCATCTTGATGTGGAAAAATCTTTTTTAACACCAGGTGCCCTGGTGTGAACCGTCTTGGTCTGACTCTCTTGTTGAAGGCTCTGGTCATTTTGTTCTGATAATGCTGACCATGGCACACTGCATTTATTCTTCTACCATCTATAAGGGATAACTGTTCATAACGGCTCTTTACCTATTCTGCATCATCGATTTTTGCTTCCTGTATGAACCTTAGGGAGAGAATTTCTACTTCGGCGGGAATGACCGCTTCTGTACCATAAACCAATATATAGGGAGTTGCACCAGTTGATATGCGGACTGTGGTGTGATACCCCAATAAAGCAAATGATAGCTTTTCATGCCACTACTTATGTTTTTCTACCATCTTCCTCAGTATCTTCTTGATGTTTTTATTAGAGGCTTCTACTACTCCTTTCATTTGAGGCCCGTAGGCTGTACAATTCTTGTGCTTGATCTTGAAGGTTCACACATAGCTTTCATAAAATCACTATTGAGGTTGGAGCCGTTGTCAGTAGTGATTGATTCTGGAATCCCGAATCAGCAAACGATACGGTCACGTACAAAGTCTGCCACGACTTTCTTGGTCACTGCTCTATAAGATGCTGCCTCAATCCATTTGGTGCAATAGTCAATTGCTACTAGGTTAAACCTGTGCCCATTTGATGCGGCAGGTTAAATTAGTTCGATAACATCCATTCCCCATGCGGCGAACGGCCGGTGCGAGCTTGTTACATTGAGCTCATTTGGAGGAACCTTTATTATGTCTGCATGGATCTGACAGTGATGGCACTTTCGGACATACTAGATGTAGTCCGTCTCCATATTTATCCAAAAATAACCAGCTCGGAGTATCTTCTTGGCTTAGACAAAACCATTCATATGTGGACCGTAGGTCCCGGCATGAATTTCCTCTAGTAGTTTAGATGCTTCCTTCGCATCAATACACCTTAGCAAACCCAAATCCGGAGTCCTCCTATACAAGATTCCTCCGCTGTGGAAGAAATTGTTGGACAATCTTCGAAGTGTGCGGTTCTCTCTAGCATTTGCAAGCTCTGGATATTCTCCTCTGGCTAAAAATTCCCTGATGTCATGAAACCAAGGCTTTCCATTTGCTTCTCCCTCAACATGAGCACAATAAGCCGGCTGATCATGAATCTTTACTGGAATAGGGTATATAAAGTTCTTATCTGGATGCTGAATCATAGATGATAGGGTAGCCAAATGTCGGAATTCTGTCTTTGTGAACCTCTTCCTCAACTCTTGTATATGATGCAGGTATAGGAGTATCTTGGAGTTCTTGGTTGCACATTCTTCTCGGACCTGATGTATTAGTAAGTCTGAATCCTCAATCACTAGCAACTTTTGGATGTTCATGTTAACGGCCATCTTGGGCCCTAAGATGAAGGCTTCGTACTTAACCATATTATTGGTGCAGGGGAACCTGAGTTTGGCGGATACCAGATAGATCTGGTCGGTTTCTGATACTAGGACTGCCCCTATGCCAACTCCTTTGAAATTTGCGGCTCCATCAAAAAACATCCTCCAACTGTCATAGGATTCTGCAATGTCTTTTCCTACAAATGATACCTCCTCATCAGGAAAATACGTCTTTAAGGGCTCGTATTCTCCATCCACAGGGTTTTTTCGCAAGGTGATCTGCTAATGCCTGTGCTTTGATTGCTTTCTGAGTTATGTAGACAATGCTGAATTTGCTCAGCAGGATTTGCCACTTGGCTAACTTGCCAGTGGGCATAGGCTTCTGGAAGATGTACTTTAATGGGTCCATTCTTGATATGAGATACGTGGTGTAAGCACAGAAATAGTGCCTCAATTTCAGAGCTACATCCTTCTTCAGCATCTTAAAGGTTGGCTCACAGATGACAATGGATTGTGCTATGAACCGGCTGATATAGTTGAGTCTCCCCAGGAAACTCATCATGTCCTTCTTGTTCTTTAGCGGTGGAAATTCTTGAATAGCTTTAACTATTGATGGGTCCAACTCTATCCCTCGGCAGCTTACAATGAACCCTAGTAGCTTTCCGACAGGAACCTCGAATGCACATTTGGTGGGATTTAGTTTCAGATTGTACCTTCTCAGTCTATTAAAGAATTTCCTTAAATCTTCCATATGATCAGCGGCTTTCTTAGACTTAATGATGACGTTGTCTACATACACTTCGATCTCCTTGTGTATCATGTCATGAAAAATGGTAGTCATGGCCCTCATGTAGGTGGCCCCAGCATTCTTTAACCCAAACGGCATCATCTTGTAACAATACATCCCTTACAGTGTAATGAAGGCCGTTTTCTCAACATCTTCTTCATCCATCCACATCTGATGGTACCCAGCAAAACAATCGACAAATGACTGCAGCTCATTCTTGGCACAATTGTCAATCAAGATGTGTATATTAGGCAAGGGGAAGTCGTCTTTAGGACTATCCCGGTTAATGTCCCAGTAGTCGACACATACTCTAACCTTCCCGTCCTTCTTCGGTACTGGCACGATATTGGCTAACCACGTCTGATACTCTATTACCCTGAGAACCTTAGCTTTGACCTACTTAATGACTTCTTCCTTGATTTTTAAACTCATATCTGGCTTGAACTTTCTGAGCTTCTACTTCACTGGCGGACAGGTCAGATCAGTCGGCAATTTGTGAGCCACAATGGATGTGCTAAGACCAGTCATGTCATCGTATGACCAGGCGAATATGTCTTCATACTCTCTTAGGAACTTTGTATATTCTTTCTTTTCTGACGGTGACAAATGGATGCTGATTCGTGTTTCTTTGATGTTTTTTATATCTCCCAGGTTGATAATCTCAGTCTCGTCCAAGTTGGACTTTGGCCAACAATCTCTTCTAGTATATCATCTTCCTCTGAATCTATGTCCGTTTGTTGCATTGTCTCATTGCATGTCACAGTCATTGGTTCATCAAGATAAGTAATGGTAATGCTGTTTGAGTAAAATAATGAAAAATAATAAGTGTAAGATTTATAAGAAACTGAAATAATTTAATAAATTCCATAAATGTTTTGAACATCAGAGCTCTTTCTTGCAAAAAATAAAAAAATGCGAAAGGAAAATAAACTAGTAAAACAAAATAGCGCGTGGTGCTTTGTTCAGCCTTGCTACCCCGAGGCACGACGGGCTCTAGTGGTTCTGACGGTCCAGTTATCGAGGCGTGCTCCTTTATTTACAGCCTGTATGGAAGGACCTTCCTCCTAAAAAATAACACAACAATCCCTGTCATCATCTCCTAGGAACAAGTTCTTCATTGCTGCTAGTGCTTCCTCTTCTTCTGACCCATAGATGATTTCGGCCAGTTGGAAAGTCTGCTCCAAACGGGGTATCGACTGCTCCAATGGATAGTAAGGACCATGTCATGGTGGCGACCATTCCTTGAATTCTTTCCAGATATACTCACATCCCAATTCGAAGGTGGTGCCATGCTTCTTGAGCTTGATGGGCTTAGCGATTACTTGGAGATTCTTGCCAATCCTTTTCCAGGCTCATACCCGCTCCAATTCAGTATGCTTTCAATTTTATTGTCCCACAATTTATCTTTATCGACGGCGTTACCTCGCTCGATGTGGTGGTACGTTTCCCCACCTATCCTTCTTCTTCCTCTAATTGATGGGATGGTCTGGCGGATTTATATGGGATTGCTACCATCACCATGAATGATTTCCTCCTGGTGATTCCACTCAAGTTTTACTACCTGATGTAGTGTTGATGCCACGGCCCCGGCGGCATGAATCCATGGTCGTCCCAATAATAGATTGTAAGATGTCGGCATATCTATCATCTGAAAATCAACATCAAACCAAGTGTTACCCATTTGCAAACATAAGTTAATTTCCCCAATAGTGGACCTTTGAGAATCGTCGAAAGCCTTAACACTGATGGCCCCATCCTTGATTTCATGTCGCTATTTTCCTAATATCCTGAGTGTTACCAACGGACAAACATTGAGATTGGACCTTCCATCGACCAGGATCATGGTAATAAAATAATCTTTGCACTGCATCGTGATGTGCAATGCCTTGTTGTGACTCAATCCTTTCGGTGACAGCTCATCCTCGTGGAAAGTGATTTTATGACTCTCCAACACTTGACCTACCATGTTTTCCATTTCCCCTCCAGTGATGTTGCTTGGTACATATGGCTCACTCAGCACCTTCAACAAGGCATTTTTGTGTGCATCAGAACTCTGTAGCAAATCCAGGATAGAGATCAGGGCCAATGTTTTTTTCAGCTTCTCAATGACCGAGTATTCCTTTGCTTGTATCGTTCTCCAGAGATCATTGGGCCCGGTTTCAGTGATGGCTTGTCGACCAGAGGTCTGCTTACTCGACTCAGCCAAGCGTTCCGGGGTATAAAACCTGCCGGTTCTTGTCATACCCTGTGCCACAGCTGTTTTTCGAAACTTGGCTTTCCCCTTTCTTCTTGCCTCGGCTGTGTAGTCCCACGGTATGGCTTTTGTGTGGAATGGTGTTATGGCTGTCATTTCTACTGGGATGGGCACCCTTTTATTGGAAGGTAATACAGCAACTTCAAATGGCTCAGGTGCCTTTGTGGTCCCAAATTCGATCTCAATTGGTGTTGGCGTGTTTGCAGAGGTTGGAATTTCAAACTCAAATGGTATGGACATGTTCACCTCAGCATCTTCAGAAGGCTGAATTTGGATCACAATCGAATTAAGAGTGACTTTTGGTTTCTTTGGATCGTCACCTTCCGTGATCAAACTGATTGATCCTTTGGGATCCCAGTCGTCCTCTATTTCAATCATATGAACACCTCTACACTTATGGTCTGGTAGAGGGTTGTTGTGGACATTCGGAGTAGGCTCCTTTTCCACGATAATCTTGTTGTCAATCAAAGACTGGATCTTGTCGTTCAGGGAATGACATTCATCAAGGGTATGCCCATTCATGCCAGAATGGTATGCACAGGTTTTATTTGTGTTGATCCATTGGGAAGTGTTTTCAAAGGTTATAGCAGGGATAGGGGTGACATAACCAGCAGATTTGAGCCTTTCATATAGCTGGTCGATTGGTTCGACAATGGCGGTATACTATTTAGGAGCTCTGCGGTCGAAATTTGGTCGAGGTCTAGTAAAGTTTTGACGAGTAGGAGGTGATTGATAGTGAGATGGTTGAGTATTGTAAGCTTGGTAGATGTGTGCGGGTTGGGAATATTTGGGTGAAACAGGTTGGTATGTAGGAGGTAGAGGCGATTGATAGGTAGGTGGTGGAGCTTGGTAGGAAGGTGCGGGTGTTTGGAAATTTGGAGTAGTCTGATATGTAAGTGGAGATATAGGGTAGGTTTGGTACTTGACATGTGATTTGGTTCTCTGTGCAACTATTACGGCACTTACGTCCCTCTTCTTGGATGTACCACCGGACTGCAGAGCCTTGTTGGTGGCTTACAAAACTTCATAGTTAGTAACCATCCCACTCTTGGTGCCTTCCTCAATCCTTTCTCTTAGCTTGATAATGTTAGAAAATTTATGGTTCTCGATCAGCATCATTCTTTCATAGTATTGCGAATCCTGAGCCCGGTCGAAAAATTTGTTCATTTGTTCTTCCCCTAAAGCGGGTCGAACCTTAGCAGCCTCTGATCTCCAAGAAGTGGCATACTCGTGGAACGTTTCTGTGGGTTTCTTCGTTAAATTCTGAATGTAAAACACATCCGGTGCATTTTCCACGTTGAACTGAACCTATCCATGAAGTCGGATACCATACTAACTCAGTTTGACCACTTCTTTGGGTCTTGGCTAATATACCAAGATAGAGCATCTCCTTTCAGTCTCCTCATGAAAAGCTTCATGTGGATCTTCTCATCTTTTCCTACTCCGACCAGCTTGTCGCAGTATGTCCTCAAGTGAACACTGGGATCCCCTATACCATCAAATATTTTGAACTTGGGAGGTTTGTACCCCTCAGTCAGTTCGACATCGGCTTTATGCATAGATCATCATAGTTTAGCCCCTCAATTCCTTTACTACCTTCAACACCTTGGATCCTGTTGGTTGGCTTCTTAAGTTCTTCCGCCAAACTTCTGATGAGCGAGTCTTTTTTATCGGACTCGAGTGTGCTTGAGATGGGTTGTGTTGATACCCAATTTTTCCCTATGTAATTTTGTATACAAAATACTTTTAAAATAACATATATATATATATATATATATATATATATATATATATATATATAAGCATACCCAAGTGTTTTAGTATTTTTTCCCAATTTTTAAAGATTTTAAAATCAATTTATTGTCTGCTTTAACAGTACAAAAATCCAATAATTATTTCCAAGATTATCATTTTGGTTAATAACTTATTTTATTCTCATATTTATACCAAAATATAATTAAGGTATTTTTTTTGGTATATTTTTATAAATGTATTTGGTATTTTTAAAGCTAAATTGCATATAATTATAATTATAGCCTGTTTTGCAAATTAATAGTATTTTATAATTATAAAATTGGTCCCAATATTTTTAAATTAATATTTATATATTATTAATTATTTCAGTGTTTTTAATTTGCTTTTAAAATTATTTTCACTATTTTTATCAAATAAAAAGGAAAAAGTGGCTATTTGAAATTCTGCCCCAATTATTTCAATTTTGGCCTAAAATCAGCCCCTCCTCCCCCCCCCCCCCCCCCCNCAACCCAATTCTTATTTAAACCCATCCCCCTAACCCAATTGAAAACTTGTCTGGTCCCTTCTTTTAATCCAAACCGTTGATCATCTTGATCAATTGCCAGGATTATACCATACCTTTTTAACCCAAAGTACATACCCTAATCCCTCATTTGCATTCTGATAGCCACCTTTGAATCCCAAGACCTCTCAAACTCTCTCGAAACCCTAATCGCCTTCTACCACTTTCAACCCCAAACTCACCGGAATCCATGGCTTCTAAGGTCATGGACAACCTATACTCACCTCCTATTACCCTCATGTGCCTGATTCCTAAAGATTCGAGGCCAGACCTCGAAGGTTTGCGCTCAGACCTTCGCCGACTTGAGGTTTCCGGCCATCTCCGGCCTTGCTCTGGCGTATCCTAGAATCCTGAGTCTAATTCCGACCTTATCCGACTTAGATCGGCTCTTCCAAGCCTTTCTCATCCTAGGGTTCCTAACCCTACGAGGTTTTTCTCCGATTCTTTTAGATCTGTTGTGTATCTATGCTATGCTTGAGTTTTCAAACGATTTCCCTAATTTTTCTTTTAATAATTACTTTCGAAGTCCTTCTTTTCCAGTTTAGGGTTTTCTGGAAAATGTTTAAGTGTTCTATGATTTTCCTTTTTTATTATTCGTGTTGTTTCTTTTACTGTGTTTCCTGTATCATGTTCTCACTTGCTTTCTACTGTGTTCTTATACTTTTTCTATTATGTTCTTGTGTGTTCTTTTACTGTGTTTTATACTTCATCCTTGTATATTCTTCTAATGTGTTTTCTATGCTATGTTCTCGCATGCTTTTTCACTATGTTCTGCTATCTTCTTTCTCTATGATGTGATGTGTTCTCTTACTATATCCTTCTACCATGTTCTTAAGTATTCCTTCTATTCTTACCGTTTTTAAAGTTTTCTCCTAAAAAGACCTGTTTAAGCATGTGTTTCTTCTACTGTTTCTTCCACTATCAGTTGTTCTCTCATTATGCTTCGAATTAGCTTCTTCACTCTGTTTTCTTAATCTTTTCTACTTTTTTGCATGTTTTCTCATGAGTTTCTAAAAAGAAATCTTTGAGCATGTTGCCTCATCATCTCTGTATTTGACTCGAGTCAGAAACCCTAGAATTTGGGGGATTTCCTCCGAGTTTGGTTATATGATCGGACTAGGACTTATTTCTAAGTGTGAATCTTTCTCGTTTGCACACAATTTTGATTCCCCTACACTAGACTCTTCTATTGAATAGCATGACAAATTCTTTCATGTTTAACGTGTCTGTATGCTTTTATATATTATGATTCTTTCTTCAAAGAGGTTTTCAAGCTAGTAATTGATTCATAATCCTTTTTAATAGGTCTAATTGATTGTTACTAATTGTTCTTGATTTAAAACCTTTTCCACTATTTTTGACTTGGTTCATTCATACCAAATATTTGATCTCTGATTGTCTGGCTGTTAGATGATTCCCTTGCCTTATTTACACAAACAGTGTACTTTCAGAAACCATGTCCTTAAATAACCTTTATGTATTTGCCTCTAATTTGCTTCTTTGCACAAAGGTTTTGATTAATTTCTTTCCTTAAATTGGTTCATACCCGTTTGAATTTGAATCCCTTAATTAGAGGGAGTCTTATGTGATTGATTGACAATCAGACTTCAGTTATTTTCTTACCTTATTTCTCATGACCTTCACACTATAAATACATACCTTTCTTTAACACAAGACACACGATGGAACACTCTAAAAAACTACATAATCACAATTCTCTTCTGAACTTATAGTATTCTTGCTTCTTGCCTGCACTTTGGCTTTTACAAGGCTATTGCTTCTCTTTACTTGTCTCTTCGAAACTGATATGTCCTAACTTAATTTTCAGCCTCACCCCAATGTGTTTATTTACAAGTCTTATTACCTGTGTCCACTTTTTTTTGTCTGTAGAGTTTAACATTTGTTGACTATATGCTACTGCCTGCTTCTCTTCTTTGTGAATAATTGCTCCCTATCCCATTACCCCCTTTATGTGTTTGTGAGTGGGGACTTGTGGCATGGCAACAAGAATTTTTGTCCATGATCTAAGTTTTTTCTCCCCCAGCCTCTAAGTAGGCTGGAATGTGTGCCAGTATGTCTCATTGCTGGGTATGTCCTTTTGCCTGCTCTTTCATTGCATCCTGCTTCTAGTATAAATCCTCATACCCCACTCCCCTATGTGTGTTGAGTTAAGGTATAGCCCGACAACATCCAAATTGCTGTCCAGGGCTGAACCTGACCTTCAATAGGTCCTAACTCTCCAATTTTAAAGCTAACAGGTTGGTCAGGGGTGTGCCAACATCCCAATTGCTGGGCATGACCACCAACCTGCCAGAGCCTTCCCTAATTCCCCTCTATTTCACTTACACTTACTCCTAGCCTCTAAGTTCTGCCCTCCCCCCTCCTATGAGCCTTGCCTTGGGACCTTGAGTTCCCTCTGAACTTGGACATTTGAGGGCTGGCTCTTCCACACTAAACTATGATCCTAATATGATATTTGGGGTATAGGCACTGCCCTGAGCTCTTGAAGTTCCTTGGAACTTTGACACTCCCAAATAAGAGAAAGGCTTTGGAAATCTGATCTTTGGAAGTTGGTTTATTTCATATTTCAGAACTGGGGTTTGAATTTGGATCTCCTTGGTTGGAATCTTTAATTTCTGATGTAATTTTTATTTTTCTTGATTCATTCGGGTCTGTAATAATTTGTAATAACTATGGGGTTTTAGTGAAAATGGGAGGGTCACGCATGTATGCATATGGGTAGACATCCTGCTTTAGGTATTTACTCTTTGCAATCACAGCCTGCTCTTTCGCTTATGCATCTCATGTAGAAATCATGCCTATAAGTTGTACATTACATGTAGAAATTCTGCCTATAAGATGTTCCATTACTGCATTAGCGATCCTGCCTATAAGTTGTGCATTACATGTAGAAATTCTGCCTATAAGCTATTTCATTACTACATTAGCAATCCTGCCTATAAGTTGTGTTTTACATGTAGAAATCCTGCCTATAAGTTGTTTCATTGTTGCATTAGAAATCATGTCTCTAAGTTTCTGCATATAGAAAACCATGTCTCTAAGTTTTTGCATTTTTGCATATAGAAATCATGTCTGTAAGTTTTTGCACTGCTGCATATACATGTCATTAGGCAAACAGTTTATAGGTTTAAAAATAATAACAAGTTGCATCCTAGATACCATACCTATAGGATATTTGCATCCCGATAATTGTTTTAAAATTAATAACGCTTAAAAATCATGCATATAGGAGTAACCAGTTGAATCAGATCTGTCTATTTCATCTACAAGTCTAAAATCGGTAATAATGTCATTTAAAATCTGCAGAGCTTTCGTTTTATCTAAAATAAGTAATTATTCCTTAAAGTCAGTATGTCTTTCTGCATTTTTAGATGTCATGCCTATAGGTCTCACCTAGGCAAACCTCTAGGTAATTAATTAATTGCAAAAGTCTTTGATAATTACAACTAGCAGGCAGGCCTAATTCGAACTTCTTATCTAAAAATATGAGATAAATCAGCCTGCCTTAATGTTTAAGTTAAATCAGACCATAACCAGTACATGTAAGTCATGCTAAACAATGTGATGTTTTAAGTGAGGAGGCCTGTTTGAGCCTTTAAACTGCTGTGTGTTTCCTTTAACTGATTTTATATGTTTTGTTGTCGCCTTAGACTTTTATCCTTTTAAACTTTGAAAAAGCCCTAACTCCCTCCCCTTTAGGATTAGTAGTCGCATATGCCTCCGGGACTGATAGGATTTGGACGGGTAATAGCATGCAATAAGTAACAATATTATTCCGCGCTTTAATACCTTAATGGGATGGGAAGGGTAGATATGGATATGATGACCGGTGCACTAATACCTAATGTAACCCTTCTTCGGAGGAGTGATTACTGGGTATTGCATTGATGTGATCCATATTGTTCATAAACCTAGGACCCCCTTCCTTTTGTACTTGTTTATGTTTATTTGTTTAAAATTATTTCCTCCAAGTTTCTGCCTTCCTTATTTTCTTCAAACTTTCAATCTACTTGCAATATTATATGAAAACTCCTTCTATTTGAGCCCTTAATTGCTTACTTGTTATGTGAAGTTACAATTGTAGCATGGCCGGGAACCACACTAGTGAATCTTGAGGGGTGCCTAACACCTTCCCCTCTAGATAATTTCTAGCCCTTACCCAAATCTCTGGTTTCTAAATCAAAAATCCTCTTAGTGTACTAATGCACTTAATCATTAGGTGGCGAATCTTCAAATTCCAAAATCTAATTCCTAAAAGGGAACGAGTTGTCCTCTCAAATGTCATAAACCCAATTTCGCCTTAGAAAAAAAGGGGCATCGACAGGTTGCATAGGATGCGACACAGTTTCCACGTAGATGGGGGTGTGTTGTTGGTTGTGGCAGTGGTCATTTGTGGAGTTCAATGGTTCCGGGATAAGCAACGGAGTGTTTTTGGGAGTGTGGAAAGTATTGCATTGGTGGTGAGGAGCGGGATGGTTTGGGCATTTTATGGAGGTACGAGATTCTGAGTAAATTCTGTGGCAGCAAGGGAAAATGATAGACTTGCCAAATTTCGGACTTGATCAAGCTCTTCTTGGAATTTCAGTAACTTTTGTTCTATTTGAGAAGCATTCTCCTTGGGGACCATGGCACTATGAGTGATCTCTACCCGTTCAGCTGAGTTGTTTGAATCTTCCATTCTTCTTTTTCCTTTGTGTTTGACGGGATTGGAAGGAGGAGTAGGTGGAGGGCCCCTGGATCTGGTAAAATATGCTAATGTTGTCAGAGTTCACGAACTAAGGGAGGGGAATAAACAAAAGTAAAAACAAAAAAAGGTAAAAAGTTAGTAGGGATTATAATAAAAGATGTTGCAATATTTAAACACGTAGTGCAGGAAATATAAAGCGTGTCCTAATTTTGGGGACCTTGTTGTTCCTGAGGCAGGCCTAGTAACAAATTAGAATGCTAAATGCCTCATTTTATTGATTAAAAAAAAAGACAAATCCTAAAACGACACTAAATAACATGGAATAAAATGTCACTAATGGCCATAGGCCTTATTACATTTTCAAAGGAAAAGAAAACTCCTATCTATTTGGTCTCTGAAGGACCTTCCCCAGATTCGGCAGTGTTGGCTCCCTCGTATAGATCTCCCAGCTCGCGCAGTCCTAACAGCAAGTAGGCCCTAGCTAGATGTCTGCCTTCATTTCCTTCAGTAACTTGGCAATCTTCGACCCTCTTTAAAAACTTCTTTCCCAGTTCTACTATGCCTCGCTCCAAGCGGATTAGTCATTTGTTGGCGCTGACAGCCATATCCTTCCATTCTCCAATTAGTTTTTGATTGGCTTCTTGTATTTCACGGTGCTCATTTTCACATTCCCACATCCTCTTGCGCAGTTGGTTATATTTTACATGTGCTTCAGCCTTTTCATCAATGATCCTGTGACCTCAAACAAACCCGGGCTGACCCAAATCGTTGTGATTGTCTTCCAGACAGTCTAAATAGTGTGGGGTACAACCAGCATGGTAACGATCTAGTTCGATAGTATCCCTTCCCATGACGGTTTTGCAATGCCATATGTGTTGGGCTTGGCACTTGTAAGGGCTATCATTGTCTTGAAATTTGGCCCGAAAGTGACTCATCTTGTCAACCCTTGGTATAATCAGCTTCCTACCTGCCTGTCTCATGACTCAAAGAAGGACATAAGGATAATTTCCTCTCAAACCGATGAGTATAAGAAATGGCGCATCCCTAGATCGAATGAGGAATTCTTCAGTAGGGAACCACTTGAACATCCATTACACTCGGTCCTCAATTAGATTGTCAAAGAGTTCGACCCATTCTCTAGCATTCTCTGGTTGAGTGAACATTTTGGGCATGTAATTCATTTGCTTTGGGTGATGAAAGGCGATATGATCGTCCCAGCCTCTACGATGGATTTTCTGTCGGTATTCACCCTTTTGGAGGTGTTCCATGAGCCATAATTGGAGTAGCAAATTAAAACCCTCAAAATGCTTGGCTCCCTGTTGACACCTTTCTAGGGCTCGGTATATTTCTGCAACTATCATTGGCACAAGACTGAATGGCTACCCGTTAATTCCTTCCATTAAGGTTTTGGTGACCATGGCTAGCCTGGTATGGATTCTTGTTTTCTTCATTGGAAACAAAATCATTCCCAGGAAATAGAACATGAAGATAAAGACCTTTCGGTGGATGTGCCCCAATGAGGTGAGGGCATACTCGTCAGGATAAGTACGGTAAGATTTGATGTGACTGTACCTTTCATACAAATAGTCAAAGGGAATCTATGACTCTTTCAAACATGTAAAGTCAGGATTCTTCTTTAGACCCATCATTTTGAGAAAACCCCTACCTTTGCAATTTTTCGGCATTAGCAAACCCATATTTTCCCACGGTATCCCAGCTAGTCCTCTTATTCCTCAAGCAAAGGTGTCATCTCAATGTTTCCAAAGCGAAATACCGACCTATCGCAATCCCAAAATAGAGTTGCAGCTTCTATGATTTTGCTGTTAGGTTGAATTTCTAGGAGAGAAGGCAGGTTTCCTAGATGCTTCTAGACAAGAGATTGATCGCTGGAATGAAGATCACCCCTCCAACTCAGCCATTTGGGGTGGATGTTGGTGACCATGCCGAATCTGGGAACTTCGTGTCTCATTTTCAGCAAGTCAAAAAGGTTAGGCCCTTACCCCCACCAGACTCGCCTATTTAAATATTAATAATTAGCATAGCAAGCATTTAGTTCACCAAATAAATGCACATAACATGATAAGGTCTATTTGGGTTTCAGGGAAACCGACTTGGACATGACTGTCTTAAAGAGTCATTATGCGGACAACATAATTGACTCGGCTAGGTTTGACCATGATACATGCATAATTTTAAAAAAAAATGGTTTCTATGGGGTATTAGACTGGTACCCTTGAGCTGACAACTCAAGAGTGAAAGGCACGGAACTGTTGACTACACCGTTGATCGACTGGTTTTACCGTAAATATGCCTTTGCCAAATTTAGGGGGTAATAATATCGAAAGGGCGCAACCACTCATTATAAGCATTTCTATGGTATTTTGTTTGGCACGAGTGGAATATGATTTTGAAAAATGCAGTTACAAGTTGTCGCATATTTTCACGTTCATAAAGTAATAATTACAACAGTTTCTCATAATTTACAATAGCATTGAAGGAAAGCAATAAGAGAAATAAAGAAAAGAAACAAAGAGCCAAGTTAGTTTCGTAGTAGAAGAAAAAAATAAATACTTAAAAACAAGTAAATACATGTAAAGAAGCATAAAGTCACAAATAGCATGAAATGGTAAAAGCCTTAAAGAAATCTCTAGTAGAGTCGCCATGCTGTCGAATGCCCCCTTTTTCTCGCGAAATCGGGTTTATGACATTTGGCGGACAACTCTTTTCCTTTTGGGAATTGGATTTGCAATTTGAAGAGTCGCCACCTAATGATTAAGTGCATTAGGATACTTAGAGGAAATTTAACTTAAAGAAAGAACCAGAGAATGGGTAAGGGCTTCAAATTATTTAGAGGGGAAGGTTTTAGGCACCCCTCAAGATCCACTAGTATGGTTCCCGGCCATGCTACAATTGTGACTTTAAATACAAAGAACAAATATAAGCAAGCATTGTAAATACTAAGTACTTTCACATAATGGTTGCAAATAAAAGAAGAACATGAGTTTTAAAAAGTGCTGAAATTTGGAAGAAAATAGTTTTGCAATTAAAGAAAGGATACACAAGTAAAGGGAAGGGGGGGTCAAATAATTGATGCAAGTAATTAAAAAAAGAAGTGAAAAGAGGAGGAAGTTTGGAGGGAACAATACTGAAAATCAAACAATTAAAAAAGAAATTTGCATAATTGAAGTGAAAGAGTTGAAGAAACTAAAAATCTTTAAAAATTCTAGAAAAAGGGAAAGTGAACAAGTAAAGAGGAAGGGGGTCCTAGGTTTATAAATAACATGGATCACCCCACACAACACCCGGTAACCAATTATACACGTGGTGTTATCGCGTGGTCATCATATCCATGTCTACCCTTACCCACCCCGTTAAGGTATTAAACTTGGAATAGTGTCATTACTTATTGCATGCTAGTACCCGCCCCAATCCTATTAGTCCCGGAGGCATTTGGGACTACTAATCCTAAAGGGAAGGGAGATTTGACTTTTCAGTGTTTTAAAAAAGGGTAAAATTCTAATGCAACAAACAAAACATATGAAGCAGTTAAGGGGAAACACATAGCAATTTAAAAGCTCAAACATGCCTCCTCATTTAAAGAAGAAAATTGTTTAGCATGACTTACATATACTGGTTATGGTCTAAATTAAACTTAAACGTTAAGGCGTGGTTGATTTATCACATATTGCTCAGATGAGAAGTCTGAATTAGGCTTTACCCTGGTTGTAATTATCAAAGACTGATGCATTTAATCAATTACCTTATGGATAGCTTAGGTGAGACCTATAGGCATGATATCTAACAATGCGAAATATACTGACTTTAAGGAAGGCTTGCTAATTATAGAAAACACAAGTTCTGCAGATTTTAGGCGACATTACTACTGATTTTAGACTTGTAGATGAAAGAGGCGAATCAGATTCAACTGGTTACTCCTATAGTCATGATTTCTAAGCGTTGTTGGTTTTAAAATGATTATCGGAATGCAGGAATCCTATAGGCATGGTATCTAGGATGCAATTGATTATTTTTTTAACCTATAAACTGTTTGCCTAATGACACGTGTATATGCAGAAGTGCAGAAACTTATAAACATGATTTCTATATGCAGAAGTGCAAAAACTTATAGACATGATTTTTATATGCAGTGCAGAAAAACTTATAGACATGATTTATAATGCAGTAATGAAACAACTTATAGGCAGGATTTCTAATAAAATGCATAACTTATAGGCAGGATTTCTAATGCAGATGCATAAACTTATAAGCAGGATTTCTACATGAAGTGCAGAAGAACTTATAGGCAGGATTTCTAGTGCAGTAATGAAACAACTTATGGGTAGTATTTCTACATGAAGTAATGAAACAACTTATAGGCGTGATTTCTACATGAACTGCATAGATGAAGAGCAGAATGAGATTTGTAGGGATGAATGCCTAAGAACATGATGTCTACCCATATACATACATGAGTGACCATCCCCTTTTTCACTATATACCCATAAGTTATTATAAATTATTACAACATGAATGAATCAAGGAAAGTAAAATTACATCAGAAATTAAACTACAACTAAGGAACCTAATTCAGACTCAAGGTCTAAAATATGAGATGAACCAACTTCCAAAGACCAGATTTCCAAAGCCTTTCTCTTATTTGGGATGTGTCAAAGTTCCCAAGAGCCTCGAGTGGACTCCGGGCAGTGCTTACACCCCAAATACATTGCAGAATTAGATTATAGTGCAGTGTGAAAAGACCAGGCCTCAAATGTCCAAGTTCAGAGGGAACTCAAGGTCCCAAGGCAAGGCTAATAGGAGGGGGGGAACAGAACTTAGAGTCTAAGAGTAAGTGTAAGTGTATAGAGGGGGAATTAGGGAAGGCCATGGCATGATGGTGGTCATACCCAGCAATTAAGAGTGCTGGCACACCCCTGACCAACCTATTAGCTAAATCTTAGGAGTTAGGATCCATTGAGGATCAGGTTCAAACCTGGGCAGCAATTTGGGTACTGCCAGGCCATGAGTCTTAACCCAAACACATAGAAGGGAGTGGGGATATAGGGAATTCTTAACAAAAAGCAAATGCAAAGGAGAGTAGCATGTTTAATACAGAACAAGAATAACAAAGTAGACAAAAGCGTAAAAACTGTAAAGTAAACACATAGGGAAGAAGCTGAAATCAAAATTGCAAGGAAGCAGTCCAAGAGATCTCAAAAGAGAATAGAATGTTGCGAGAGTATTCAAATTGAAAGTGAATAATGTGTGCTCGAGTAGTGAACTCAAAGAAGTACTGAATTGTAAGTGTGTAAGTAATGTAAGTTGAAAGTATTGAACTGAAGGTTCAAGGTTTCAGGTCCCGTGTTTTTCTCTAAGTGTAGAAGGGTAGAAGGGTCGTGCCCCTTTTATAATGTAGAAAACAAGTAAGAAAAGGTAAGGAAATAGTTTGCAATCAATCATATAAAGTTTCCCTTTAGTCAAGGGATTCTGATTTCAAACGGGTAGGAGACAAATAAGAAAACAAATTTGATTGAAATCTTTTTCAAAGTGACACAAAAAGGGTAAATACATGGGAATTTATTTAAGGCAAAAGTCCAATGGTGCACGGTTTGTATAAAATAAGGAAAGGGAATCAATCAAATAACCAATAAAATCAAAGCGGCAGGCTTTGTTCGAACGAGCTAAGTCGGGAAAAGGTAAAGATGGTTCAATTAGAGAAAATCAGTAACAATCAGTCAAACCCCATTAAAGGAATTGAGAATCAATTAGTAGTTGGAAAAACCTTTTTGAAACAAGAATTTCTCATATATAAAGCAGACAAATCAAACAAAAGGGGTCGTCAAGTTACTTAGAAAAGAGTATAATATTGAAAGTTTCAGAATCATAAGCAAAGGGATACAAGTTCAGTTTGTAGACTCATAGTGAGTCTGAGAGTCCAGTGTTCCAATGCAGAACCCTAATCAAACTTGCCAAAGAAACCCCCCCCCCCCCAAATCCTAGGGTTTCGAATGAGACATAGAGATGAGAGGGCAAATCATGCAAAACAAAACAGACATGATAGCAGGTTTGAAACAACAAAGAAAGAAAAACTGATTTAAAGCATAAAAGAGCATGTTTTAGAAAAGTCAGAACTTAAGCAAGTGATGTAAACTTAAGCCAAGGTAGATGAAACATGCTTAGCAAGAACACAAACAGAGTCTAGTAAAGGAAACAAAATCAACGAACTCAACAGTAAACACATATAGTAGAAGAGTAAGGAAAACATAACAATGATTAACACGTGAGCACAGGAGTAACATGTATAGTAGAAAAAGAAGAAGTGGAAGAACAACACACGCGTAGTAAAAGAAAATATACGAGCATAGTATAGACAAACACACATAAAGGAAAGAACAAGCAAGAGTCAGAAAGATATTTTTTGGAAACCTTTCAGAAATCCTAAATCGAAAGTAAATGATTTTGAAAAGAAAATTTGGGGAAAACAATTAAGAGTTCCAGTAGAACACAAACATACCATAGATCTAAGAAAATAAATAGAGAAAAACCTCGAATAGCTTAGGGTTTCAGAGAAACCCTAAAAAATGAGAAAGGCTTGTAAAAGTCATATCCTGGGTTGAAGAGGTCAGGAATCGGGCTTCTCGTGCTTGAATATGCCGGAGCATGGCTGGAAAAGCCACGGAACCAAAGATCTGAGAAGATCTGAAAGAGAACCATCAAAGTCAAACTTCAAAACCTCAAACTCCAAAGGTCTAATTGTGGAGAGGTGTGAGTATAGAGCATCCATGGCCTGAGAAGCCATGGATTCCGGTGAAAGTATTTTGGAAAAAGGGTCGAAGACGATTAGGGTTCGAAGAACCTTCGAGAGAGTTTGAGAGACAATGGGATTCAAAGGCGGCTATCAAAATGAAATGAGGGATTAAGGTAGGTCGTTTAGGGTTAAAATGGTAAGGGGTGATCTTGGCCGTTGATCAAAATGATCAACGGCCCGGATTGAAATAAAATCCTGGTGGGTTAAATAAATGGGTTAGGGGGTTGGGTAAAAATGTAATTGGGCCGGTCCAAGTGGGGTTGGGATTGGGTCAATTTGAAGGCTAAAATTGAAATGTAAATATGCTATAATTGAAATGAAATGGGGCTAAATGTTAAATAGCCAGTCTTATCCCTTTTATTTTATAAAAATAGTAGAAAATGATTTCAAAAGCAAATTAAAATTACTGAACCAATTAATAATATATAAATATTAATTAAAAAATATCGAAACCAATTTTATAATTATAGAAATGCTATTAAAATTAAAATAGGCTAAAATTATAATTGTATGCAATTTAGCTTTAAAAATACCAGATAAATTTGTAAAAATATACAAAAATTACCTTAACTATATTTTGGTATAAATATGAGAATAAAATAAATTATTCACCAAAATTGATAGTTTTGGGAATAATTACTAATTTTGTACTACTAAAAATGGACAATAAATTGATTTTAAAAATCTTTAAAAATTAGGAAAAATACCAAAATACTTGAGCATGCTTATATAGCATGTACATGTTATTTTGAAAGTACTTTGTATATAAAAATACGTAGGAAAAAATTGGGTATCAACAGGGAGCAATGCATTAGAGAATCATTTCTTCGGGGCCTCATCTCGGCCTTCCAAACGGCGTCTTCAAGGACGAGGAAGGAGCAAAAAATGATGTAGAAGAAGTAGAAAAAGATGAAGAAAAATCCGTAGCCCCCCAAAGAGCAAAAGCTTTTACCAGGCCGAAAAAAATTATAACCTGGTAGAAGACTTGGCGAGCGTAGGCCTTACTTGCATGGCTACTTTGAGTCTACTTCTTGGGATATTGTGTCATGCAAGTTAGTAGATGGTAGTGCCACTTCACCCCATGGAAAGCAAAAGTGATGAAGTGCCACACCAGGCATAAGTAGGGAGGTGAGCAACGGTGTAAAGTTCAAATATCTTCCTGAGTAGGAGGAAATTGGTGCCCCTATCTCGTCGTCTCGGGCCAATGAAAACAACAACAACAAGAAGTCAGTGCAATCCCGCTCAGAGGAAGAGAGCTTTGAGAAAGAGCCATAGCAAAATCGGCGAGAGCGCTATCGTGTGACCTTACGGACATAGGCTTTAAACATGAGAAATAAAATTGGATGAGGACGATGAGAAGAAAGGAGTTGGAAAATAGTGAAGAATGACTGAGCGAATTTTCGGTTCAAGAAAGCTTCTATTTATAGAGGGAGGGTAGCGTAACCGACGGCGCCATCAACATCTTTGAAAAATGTATCGACAGGTGCAATCAATGTGTTTCGGGAAATGGACCAGCGAAGATATTATCTCTTTGGAGAATATAAACCGGCGGTACATTAAATGAGTCTGGAAAGATGAACCGACGGGACACCTCAGTTATCATAAAGGCTTACGTCATGAAGGCTTACCTCATAAACATGACATCATCACGGGAAGTTCGATGAGATAGATATCAAAGTCATTTCTTATCGTTTCACTCTGAGAAATTCGGGGACTATTTGTATACGGTAAAAATCAGTGGTCCGATTTCATGATCATTAAGGCGCCTTGTAAAGACCGCTCCCAGAAGGCTTGAAGCACAGTTCGGGGTTTCGACCCCAGGTGTCCTTGTTAATCGACCTCGAGGCAATGTAAATAACCATCGACTTCGAGGCAATGTAAAATCAGCGGCTACGGTGGATCAATGTGCGGTTCCCAAGGCGCATGATTAGAGCTGACAAAGTCTAGTAGGCTAGTTCAGACCCGTATCATGGCATTAAATGGTTGTACCCGCCCCATATCTTTGCGATAAATGCATTTGTACTATGTCGGGATTCTCTCTCATATATAAAGGGGATCCTTGTCATTTTGTAGAGCATACGATACATAATATTGAATATACAAGAACGTGCTCTCTGCTCTCTAACTTAACATATTCTCTTGATCTCACTACTTACATTCATTGCTTATATTCATTGAGTTCTATTTATTGTTCTTCATTTATTGCTCATTATTGGTCATAAAGAACCGCCATCAAATCTATCATAACTGTTAGTCCTCCATCGACTACCTTTAACAAGGCACTAGAACTCGAGGCCCCGTATACGCAAGCTTGAGGCCCCCGATTTCTAATCATTCGGTTTGGTTGCTACACTATCTACAAGTTCTTATCTTATCTTCTAGTCTCTCACTTAGCATCTATTGCCTAACAACTAGCATAAAAATAGATCACATATTTTTAGAAATACAAAATCAACTCTAATTGTAATTACCGTTTTCAAGGTAAATAGAACGAGTGTGGTAGAAATATATATTAAATCCAAACAAACTAATAAAAATCCACATGACAATATAATAATATTAGATATTAAATAATATAATATCAAAAATAAAAAATAAATAGAGAAAAAAATTTAGATTTTTTATCATGGAAAAAAATGGTAAAACTTATTTAAATTTAAGATGAGAAATTTTTTAATATTATGATAAGAAAAGACTTAATACGAATAGGTCCACGTAACTCAAGTCTAATAGATAAAATAAAAAACTAAAAATATTGAATAATAAAAAAAATTAGAGATAATGTGAGGATATTTATAAATCATAAGTTTAGAAAATAAAATAAATTAAATATACAAACTTAGAATTATAAAGGGAAAGGCTAATTAAATTTAAAATTAGAATGTGAAAATTCAATATACAATACTTAAAAATTAGCAAAATTATGTTAAATTATTAAAAGTCTACTATTAGAAATGAAAGGGAAATGCTAATTGAATTTGAAATTAGAAAGTTCTTAAAACTATGATTAGAATGCTTGAACTATGGATACTATCACAAAAATGAAGTCTTATTTATGAAAAAAAAATACTGAAATTCCAAATAAATTCCTAATATAGGTAATTATACTAATGAAAATTAAAAAATTAAAAATTATATTTGTATTAAAGCTAAAAAGAAAGAAAATTTACATAGAAATAAGTTGACAGTTAAAATATACGATAATATTTAGATATAATGTGTTCAAACAACTAAGAAAATATTTTTCTATGATTAATATCTGAATTGGGTGCGATTAGTATAAGTTTGAAAGCGTAGCATAATTTTTTGAAACAACGTTCCAATTTAGAAAATAGAATAATAAGAATTATTTGAGTTTAAATTGAGATTTCTTTTTATTTCATAATTTTTTTATTTTGAAAAATATCAGGAAAAGAAATAAAATGACAGTAAACATATTACTACATATATATAATATGTTTAAAAAATTAAAGAATTATTTTGTTAATATTAAAATAAAACTTTAAGAATGTAAAATATATTTCTAATATAGGTAATTTTATTATTAAAAATTAAATTTATATCTTACAACTAAAAAAAAAAAGAAATTTAACTGCATCTAAACAAAAAATAATTATAAGAGAAATCACTACATTTGGAACATAATCGTCAAATAACTTATGTATTAATATTTTAGCCTACATCGATTTTACAATTTAAAATAAAATAAAATATTATTTTGATTACAGGTAAAAATTAATGTAAAAACAAATTAAAATTTATAGTAGGAAGAGAAAATATAAAAATAGAGATATTATGAGGACACTTACACATTAAATTAATTTAAAAATAAATAAATTAAAAAACTAAATTATATTTAACAATATACAATAAATTTAATTGATCAAAAATATCAAATGAGAGGATACAAGCATAAAATTATACTAAATTTCAAGAATAAAATATTCTATGTATTAAAAGACTAATAAGCAAGAAATTAATTTAATTATTAAGGTAATAAAATATTATATGATAGTAAAATAATACTGAATAATAAATAATATAATAACTATAAGAAAAAGGAATTTGAGTCCAATTATGTGATGGATAAGATATATTTAACTTTTAGATAAAAACAAAGTGATAGTAAGAAGTTTGATAAAATAATATGATATATTATGCTCAAACAAGACAGATCACAACATGATATGTTTAGTATTCTTTAATATTGACAACGAAATGAAATGCAAGACTAAAATCAAGGGGTTAGGTTGCTACAAATATAATAAATAAAAAATAGGTTATGCACTACGAGATTTGAATATATTATCCTACTTCCTAATTAATATCTAATGTTATATAATTTTTATCTGAGAGGTTTATATTTTAAGTGCACATGATTCAAACAACCTGCATCACAATTTAACATGATTTGTGCTCGGACATCGCGCCGGTACTAATACTAGTATGTGTAGCACCCCTATTTATAATACAATCCAAAAACCTATTCCAACATAAAATTAGTAAACAAAATCTAGCTAGATATGAATTAAATAAACTACCAAATATAAAATCCTAGACAACTTAGGAATACTGATTAATCGTGGTTTAGTTTTCAAAAACTTCCCTTAAACCAAGACCTTCAAATTTGATCATGTCCAACATCTTCTTCAACTTGATCAATAACTCCAATTTTAGTGGCTTTGTGAAAACATCAGCAACTTGCTCTCCCGTCTTGCAATACTCAATAACTATCTCTTTGTCTTGAACCAATTCACGAATAAAGTGAAATTTGATATCAATGTGTTTGCTACGCCTATGAAAATTTAGATTTTTTGTCAACGTAATTGCAGACTTGCTATCACAAAAAATTGGTGTAGGACTGTCTTGCTTGTGTTGAAGAAATCGAAGCATTCTTCTTAACCATAATGCTTGTGTAGCACTACTTGTTGCAGTCATGTACTCTGCTTCAGCTGTCGATAAAGCAACAACTTGTTGCTTTTTCGGAAGACCAAGAAAATACACCAGAACCCAAATAAAATGCATAGGTAGAAGTACTTTTTCTTTGTATAATATCACCATCCCAATCACTGTCTATAAATCCAATAAGACTACTATCATTAGTCTTTGAATGAAATATACCATCAGTTTGAGTACCTTGAATATATCTCAAAATTCGCTTTGGTGCTTGCAAGTGGGATTGTCATGGAGTCTCCATACAACAACAACCCAGTATAATCCCACAAGTGGGGTCTGGGGAGGGTAATATGTACGCAGACCTTACCCCTACCCGGGGGCAGAGAGGCTGTTTCCAGTAGACCCTCGGCTCAAGACATCAACAAGAGAGACAATAAGTTAGTACTATCAATAGACTCATACTAAAAATAACATAAAATACACAACATAACACAAAATAACACAATAGCAGCAGTATAAGAAATACGAAATAGATGAAATAGATGAAAGGTATACTAATATCCAACAAATAACTCCCTGGAGTCTCCATAAATCTGCTAAATAATCCAACTCCTTAAGTAATATCAGGCCTTGTAGAAGTCAAGTACCTTAGACTCCCTACCAATTTTCTAAAATATGTAGCATCAACAAAGTCACCAGTTCCATCTCTAACCAACTTTAATTTTGTTTTCAACGGGGGTCAAAATTGGTTTGGCTTTATCCATATTAATTCTCTTTAGAATATCACCAGCATATTTTTCTGAGAGATAAATATTCTATTATTTAACTGAGATACCTCAATGCCAAGAAAATAAGATATTAAACCCAAATCAGTCATCTCAAACTGGCTAACCATTTACCTCCCTAAACTCAGAAATTAATTTAGGATTATTGCAAGTAAAAATTAAATCATCCACATATAAGCACACAATGAGAATATCTTCGCTAAGCTTGAATTTGATATATGAAGTATGCTCATATGGACATCTCTAAAATCCACCTTCAATAAAATAAGAATATACGAGTGTACTAAGCTCTAGGTAGTTGTTTCAATCCATATAATGCCTTCTTCAGCCTATAAACTTTATTTTCTTGACCCCTTTTGACATAACTAGTAGGCTACTCAACATACACTTCTTCTTCAAGTACACTATTTAAGAAAGCAGATCTTATATCCGTTTGAAAAATTTTCCAACAATTATTGGCAGAAAGAGAAATTATCATACTAACAATATCAAGTCTAGAGACAGGTGCAAATACCTCGAAGTAATCAATACCTTCCTTCTGCTTGTATCCTTTAACAACTAATCTCACCTTAAATCGATCCACTTCTCCAGTTGGTTTGAACTTGGTCTTGTATACCCACTTGACCCCAATTGATCTTTTTGAAGGCGATAAAGTAGTCAATTCCCATGTACTATTATTTTTCTCACTATCGTGAATTTCTTCATTCATTACATGAACTTATCGGTCAACTTTAACAGCTTCCTCAAAAGTAACTGGATCACAATTTGCAAATAAGGTAAAATTTACAATATCTTCATTGGATAAATCATTATCATCACCAACAACATAATCTTGCAAATGAGCCGGTAATTGGTGTTGTCTTTGCGGGCGACTGGACGTCTCTGCTTGAACAGTATCTACTACATGTTCCTCTTTATGTCTGCTAGAATTTCCTTCTTTTATGACTGAAATTATTGGTTTAGACCTAGATGGTTCAGGATCATTCTTTGACCAATCCTAGGAACTCTGATCATCAAAAGTAACATCTCTGCTAATAATCACTTTTCCTGTATCTGGATTAAACAACTTGTAACCCTTTGTCTCATGACTATAACCAATAAAAATATATTTTTCAGCTTTATTATCCAATTTCTTTCTCAAAGCATCAGGAACATGAGCATAAGCAAGAAACCAAATACTTTTAGATCAAAGATATTTGGTTTCTTACCTGTCCAGACCTCTTGTGGAGTTTTTCCAAAATTAGACCGTGTAGGACACCTATTTAATACATAAATTGCATAGGAAACAGCTTCTGCCCAAAAACCTTTTGGAGTATTTTTGGAATGCATCATAGATCTCACCATGTTCATCGCCCGTCACTATTGCACTTTTTGGGGGTTCCTCAAATCCTTCATCAATAGTGGACCATAATCTAATAGCCTTAAAAAAATTCTTCATCTCTTGAAACCAAGTTTCAAAATTACTTTTGCTATCAAACACAAAAATATGACAATTAGGTAATAAATTATCCATAATTTTTTAGGATCTCCCACCGACTCTGACAGAATTTCACTCAGGCTCTGATACCAATTTGAAGGATTGAAATACCCCGAAGAACAATTTAGGCACAAGCAAAAATTTCAGCAGAGGGTATATAGAATAAATTTATTAAACAAGGAAGAGAACTTGGTAGAAGGCTGTTTCACAAATCATAAAACTCTTGAATTTCTCTACATCGTAGTTATATCTCCACGCTAGAAAATATATAATAGCACCCCTGTTTATAATACTACAATCCAAAAATCTATTCTAATATATAATTGATAAACAAAACCTAACTAGATATGAATTAAATAAACTATCATATATCAAATCATAGACAACTTTATTAATCTTGATTTAGTTTCGAAACACCTCTGTTTACTTTTGTTGGAGAGTTACAAAATTAGCGAATTCAATTGCATTTCCGTGGTTTTAAGATGCATTGTGACCATCACCAACACTAATGAAAAGCAATTTTTTTTTTTTAAAGACAAAAGAAAAAGGAAATTGCAATTCGCAACTCTTTCTTATGTCTACCGTCAAAATGAGAGGCCTATAAAAGAACTAACAGGTAATAATCCATGTCGTTACTATAGAATTTTGACTCGGTTGACCATAAATAGCATTACGATAGTATTTGTAAAATATTACTAGCTAATTAGTTTCTCATAAATCCTTATTTTTCGTAAATATGTACTTTACCTTTTTTTTTAAAACTTTCAACTTCAATAGAATATTGTCGCCCCCCCCCCCCCCCCCCCCCCC
>MU745618.1:56462-67488 GCA_026770625.1 Nicotiana glauca
TTTTTTTTTAAAACTTTTAACTTAAAAAAAAAATTTTCCCCCCCCCCCCCCCCCCCTTTTTCTAATAAAAGTATAGAATTGAGCGTCTCGGAAAAATTACTCTTGCAATAAATAACAAATCTCATTTCAACTTTTGCAGTGAATAAATTAAGTTGCTTCTTCATATGTCGCTTAACCAAAAAAAAAAATGGTCCAAAAGTATTTAGCTATTCTTTCTATCACCCTTATTACTCCAAAATATAGTCATTAATTATTCATTCAAGAAAAATGTAAAAATAATTTAATCCAACACCTTGTATGATTACTGCCAGTAAATAACTTTTTTTAGAAAAAAAATGTGTCAAAACGGAAAGATAATTAATACTACATTTTGTAATTTACCGAGGAAAACAACAATTAGAGGCTGTAAAAAATACACAAATTCTGCATATAATAGTAACTCTAAAGAATGTCCACAACATAGGTCCACGGCAACAATAAGCCAAGGAAACGTCAACATATATATAATTTAATAAAAGGGACAAATAAAATGAACCTCAATCTCTTCCTCATCTTAAATGATCTAAAAAGAAGAAGAAAGAAGATTAAGTAATAATAAAAACAAAAACAAAAAAAAACTCTACATAAATCCCAAATGGGAAAAATAAAACCAACAAAACTATAAAAACTACACTCCATATCTCCACAAGTCCATCTCCATAGGAGAAGCAGCAGCAGCAGCAGCAGCAGAGGACACTATTTAGAAGAAAAGACCAAAGGTAAGAGCTACGAGAGAAGCAAAAATGGTGGGTACAAAAATGGAGGAATCAGAAGCTGGAGCAGGTGCAGGGGCCTCCATTGCAGCCACATTTTGGATACCAGACATGGCCACCAAAACCATAATGAGAGCCACCATGAAAATGTTCATTTTCATTGCCTCCATTATTGTAGAATTTCAAGAACTTATTTTAAAAAAGAGAGTGATGAATGAAATGCACAAGGGGCAGAAGAAGAAAGATGCGATATGATGGGATTGTAGGTGGGGTTGGTGTTATATAGCGGAAATGGGTGGTAGGGGTGTCTTACGGGCAGGGCTGACCGATGAGACCGTTAGTCCAACCACATAAACTATTCAATGTAGTTTGTTTTAGAGACACTCTATTTTAAGTTGTATAAGAAAGAAAGATACTTTTATTTATTTTAATAAAATTATTTTTAATTTTTAATTTTATTATTATGATATATTTATATATTTATAAATACATGTCATGTTTAAAAATTACGAGGTTTAAAAGTTTCTCTCTTTTTTTTTTTTTAACTCTTCCCCAGACAAATAATGTCCAATAAGAAAACATGGAGGGCGTAAGAAATTTCTACCACTTAACTCTGATTGATGGTATACCTGAATATCTAGCGCTTTTTTTATTAAGTCCAACAAGATACAGATTTTAATTAGTTGGATAAGTGAATTTTGAATATTGGATATATTTAGAAAAAGAATTTTAAAATGAAAACTTCTCAGCTTTTGAATACTTTCTGAGAGGATTTGATGCTGCCCATAGCTCATTAGCCTTTTGTGGGGTTATCACACAGCTGTTGCCAACGGTTGTTTGGTCATTTGTAGGGTCGTCTGTTAATGCTTTTCGCTGTCTCAATGGGGGACCTCACGTTTTGATTTGATGCAAGATAGAACTGTTGAAAAGACATCACTGCCCTAAATTTGAGCATGTTCTGAGGCTGTTTTCTCAGTATGGAAAGGGTAAATTGGATATTCCAAGAAGGTGCCGTTGTTTCCATCTTAAGATATTTTAGAGGAGTAATTTTTTGTTTTTTTTAAAAAAGTATTTGGTGGTTTAAACTATTGACGTTATTGAGTGGAGGAGTGCTGTGTTGAGCTGTGTGGATTAGTTGAATTGATTTTTCTCAAGCAGTCAAATGAGTACATATTCCTCTGCAGAGAGCCAATTTCTTTATTTGCGGAAAAGGTCAAAATTACCCTTAATGTATTAGATACTGTTTATAAATACTTTCCTTCCACCTATTGGATTAAAAATATCTTTAAAGTTACTTTTAAGATTTCAAAATGCTCTCTTTTAATATAATTATGACATGGCATTATTACATCTTTTAATTAAGGATTAGCTACCTCATATAACAAGTGTTGATATCTTATTTATATTAAATAAATACTTTTTAAAAAAATTATATTCCATAGCTACCTTTTAATTTTTTATAGCCAAATATCTATTTATGGTTACATCCTATCCTTAAGCCATAAAATAAGCTTTGTATTATTTTTCTTTCTCCCCTCAAATTTCTCCCATCCCCTCAAATTTCTATCCCCTACCCCGTATCTATTATCTCTCTCTCTCTCACTCACTCTCTCATCTTCCACCTTCATCTTACTACCAGAACCCTCCGGCAAAGCATTAGAGTTTTCTAGCGAAGACTCTGCTTCAACCTTACTACCGCCGTAGACTCTGCTTCAAATTAGAGTTTTCCGGCGAAGAATTACTAATGCTACTTCAACCTCACCGCCGCCGCTGAGCAACTTAAATTTTCTTGAACTCCGTCAAGCCTCCTAGGATCTCAAATTCAAGTTGCACAAACTTTGGACATCAATGGAAAAATCCACCGCATGCTACAATTCCAAGAAAAACTACTTTATAAGCTAGGAAAGTTGCAATCTTTATCTATTTCGAAGTTTTAAAACGAGTGAATTCTATTTTTTTTTTTAAATAGAAGCTAAACGAGCCAGAATATAATTTAATATAAATTATAAAGAATAAGTTTTTTGAAGCGCACATGAGGATATTATGGTAACAGGAACAATGGCGTTTCGAGTCAGAATTGTGGCCCTCTCGATAAGACGACATTAGGGTTGTTCTTGAATGAAGACGACAGAGTTTGGGGTTGAGCAACGTGAATTTTCTCTTAATGTATTTCAATGAATCTCGCTGTATTTCCATGTCTTTCATTTTATTCATTGTCTTTTTTTATATATTGTATTTCAATGTATCTCGTTGTATTCCATGTATTTCATTATATTCATTGTCTCGTTGTATTCCATGAATGTATTCATATATTTTTTTAATTAATATAGGTTATGTATTCAGATGTATATATGTATTCAAATTGTTCTGTTTTAGCTGGAAAAAATATTCAGCATATTTTCTCTCAAGATTACTATGTTTTGGGGATGTTTCAGTTGAGAATCCTTTTTACAACTGGAAATATAAATTTTGTGTATTATAATTGAGTTTGTGGAGTTATATTAGGAGTCTATTATGTTAATTGATTCACTTTCCGTTTACAAACAGTTGAATAGACCATGAATTGCGTTATTTATGTTACTGTATACACAAATACATATCTTGAATACAGTCGAATACAATAATCTGTCTAGCTGTAATCCCCTGTTTCACTCCGTGAATATAGTCGAATACAAAAATCTGTATACATGTAATTCCATATTTCACGCCTAGAAATGCTACTGTATTCATGAATACAGTAGCTTAAATACATTCTAAAAAACCCGAAAATATAGCTATAAGAAGTAATATAGTAATTGGTTGCTACAACTAGCTAATAACCACTAAAATATAGTGATTTTTGAAAGTTTCTCTTTAATACATAAAGTACCCATCAAACTTATCCGAAAAAATTATTTACCACCTAAATTTTACGGGCGACCTTTCACCCCACTATTCTAAACTTAAGTGAATTTAATATCCCCCTTAAAAAACTGAACCAAGTCTTGTGGTGGCTGTGTTTACACGCGCCATAAAGTCCCCTATTTTCAGTTTTTTTTAAATTTTAGTTTTTAAAAAACGAAAATATTATGTTAAAAAAAAAAAAAAAAAACTGTTTTTACAAATTTGTTTTCCCAATTTTTACAAAACAATTTTTTTTTTTAAAAAATAAAAATATATATTTTTAAAAAATGAAAATATTTTATTGAAAATAATTTTTTCAGTTTTTAAAAAACAAAAATATTTTGTTAAAAAATGAAATTTATTTTTTCTATTTTCAGAAAAAAAAATCATTTTATAAAAAAAAAATCAGTTTTTACAAAAAGAAAATCTTTAAAAACTAAAAGAAATAACATTTTCAAAAACAAAAATACTTTGCTGGAATTTGTTTTTCTTCAGTTTTTAAAAAACAAAAATATTTTGTTAAAAAAACTGTTTTTTTAAGTTTTTACAATTTGTTTTGCAAAATCTTTTCAGTATCTACTCAGTTTAAAAACTGAAAAAATTGTATCTACTCAGTTTAGATAGTGAAAAAATTTTGCATAACAAATTGTAAAAACTTAAAAAAATAGTTTTTTAACAAAAATTATTTTTTGTAAAATCTGAAAAAATAGTAAAAACTGAAAAAAAAAAATAGTTTTAACAAAATATTTTCTTTTTTTTAAAACTGAAAAAAATATTTCCAACAAAATATTTTCATTTTTGAAAAATATTTTTTTTTCTTCAGTTTTTCAATTTTTTTAAAGATTTTCTTTTTGTAAAAACTGGAAAAATAAATTTTGTAAAAACAGAAAAAAAAATTATTTTTTAACATAATATTTTCATGTTAAAAAAGAAAAAACGAAAAAGAAAAGAGAAAAAAATAATATTAAGTTAATTAGTTATAATATCTTATTAGAAAGTGACACCTGGACCACTAAATTAGTTTTACGTTTTTTTTTTTTGCCTTCACGCGCAGTTACAACGTGAACTACATGTTTTGCGCACAGGGGGGTATTAAATTCACTTATGTTTAGAATAGTGAAGTAAATGATCGCCCGTAAAGTTTAAATGTATAAATAATTTTTTTGGACAAGTTTGATGGGTACTTTATGTATTATCTCTTAATTAAACAATATGGCCTTGATTTATTAGTCCATGTGGATTCTTGACCCAATTTAAAGAACCCGACTCGCACATGACTGAACCCAACACACAAACCTTATATCCTAACCCATTGATTCCTCATTCCTTTTCCTGCTGCTCTTCAATTTTCATCTCTCTTTCCATTCCATTTGTTCTTATTATGTAAACCCACGACTACAATAAGTTAGTAATATCATTATCAGTAGATGATAAAATAATGTGTGAAATAATTAAGAACAGTAAAATAACACGAGTCAATTTAAGATCTTTATCTTTCTCATTTTTCAAAAATTACTCCTGGCTATCAAATTAGGAACATAAGAAGATAAGGATTGGAGGCTATAGCTAGGGCAGGAGAAAAGGATCGGATGTTGGGGCGTAGGTGAAATTAAAGTCTCTAGCACTAGAAGATTAGGATCATAGATGAAAATGAAACTCTTTGTGTTTATCTCCACCAGCCATTTTCTTGAAATTGCATCAATGGCCAAATTTGCTACTACTAGTACTACAGTTTCACAGATCAATATCTTCCTCGTCAACCTCTTCTTTGCTCAGTCATCATATACCTGGAACTCTCCCCTTAGCTAGAGAAATCGAAGCAATCTGAAGAACAAATTATTTTTTTCTACTCCGACAAAGGCACCCTACTCAATATCTAGCCGTGGAAGAAGAATAGATGAGTTAGGATAACTAAAAAATTTGGGTATTGGGTTTAGTCATGTGCGGGAAGGGTCTTTTAAATTTGATCAAAAATCCATTGGACCAATAATTCAAGGCCATATTGTTTAATTAAAAGATGTAACAATGCCTAGGGGTGTCAATGGATATTCGAAAACCGACTAAACCGACCGAACGAACCGATTTTTAGGTTTCTTTTTAAAAAACTGTAGGATTTTATATAAATCTATAATCGCACCGATAATTAGGGTAAGTTTTTTATTTTATAAAATAAACCGAAAAATTACCGAACCGTACCGAATAAATTTTATATGTGGAAAATATATTTATTTAGTAAGTTTAAAAATAATAATGCATTAAATTTTCTTTGGGCCTTCGAATTATGAAAATTATTACAACCAACAAGTAGTTAAACTCAAAATAGTAATTCCTAAAACCTATTATGCTACTTCTATTTAAACTAAGTTATTTCAAGTATCTTCATTAGTAAGACAAAGCATTCTAGCGATTATGAGTAGCAAACTACAATGTATTGAATATGTTTCCTTTCATATAATTTATATTTATCTTTTTGAATATTTAATCTTCATAGACTTTATTCTTGAGTCCCATCTTGGTATATCTTTCAACTCGTGTGATTTATATTTTCTTTGCCTTTGTTTGATTTCTTTTACATTGTTGTAGAATAGTTGATGGATCTATACTCTAGCCATATTTCTTTTTTCTTTTTTTAATTTATCACCCTTTAAATAGTAAAAATATCTAGAGAGTTTTGTTGAGTCCTCTAAGAGAACGTATGTTATTGCATTCTACTTCTACTGGTGAATTTTACATGATATTAAAAAAATACCGAAAATTAACCGAACCGTACCGATACCGAAGAGAAACTGACATGATTGAGACGGTTTCGAAAAGTCTAATTTGGTTATACATAATAGAATAACCGAAAAATTGATATGATATAAATTTATAAAATAACCGGTCGAACCGAACCATTAACACCCCTAATGATGCCGTGTCATGATTCTATTAAAAAAAAGGCATTTTTAATCTTAAAAGTAACGTTAAGGGCATTTTTAACTCAATGGTTAATTTATTGAATTAATTGTAAAACACATGTTTCAAATATAGAAGTTATTTTTATTATTAAAATAGTAGAGGTAATATATTTTATAAACGTTTTAATATCGAATTATTAATTTGACACTATTAATTATCTATTTATGTTACACTTGTATGAAGATACGTATTATAGATCGAAAATATTTATTGCAAATCATTATGTAAAAATAATTTAATTTTAAAAAGGATGGTCAAAATTGGTCGTTAACAGCTGCCACTCTTTGACCGAAGATGATAAAAGAGTTTTCAGGCAAAGATATTGAACCAAGACCGATTTTGTCTCGACTTTAGGCATATATTGCAAGAATGGATTTGAGGATGATTATGAGTTGTGGGAACTAAGGAAGATTTCACGGGAATTTAGGGAGATTAGGGTCGAATTCTAGCTTTAAATCGCTTACATACCCCGAGCTTAACGAGGATCAGTCCTCATATAGTTGTGGAATGATGATTTGGAGAAGGCGATGCTTGCAGGAATTGCTCAGTATCTTATTATGACGATACTTTAAAACGACAAGATTTTGGCACCCATAATGACTTTTAGATTGCTGCTTGATTATGAGACTTGAAAGATTCGATGATATAGAGTTATAATAATTGTATTTAAGTTTGAGTTTGGATCCTTAGCTCACTTAATAGTTTGTTGTCCCTCGTAGCGTTGTAGAAGGCATATTTTTAGGGAGTGATCTTATTTGTGAAATTAAAGTGGATTGAAGAATTTGCGCTTTATATGGTGATGTATTAAAGTGCTTAGGAGGGTGAACCACTATTCCTAAATATATCCTACCTGTATCCCACATTACAACCATGAAAAAAGTCCTAATTTATTTGAGATCGAGTGAGCCTACATTAGTAGAGATTTACGTTATGGGCAAACCAATGGAACCAATTGCATGCCTGTGACTTCGTTTGTGAAAGTGAGTGATATTGATATATGTGATTCCTTAAAATATATTTGAGCATTTGATTTGAATGTGTGGATTCAACTTACTCTCTTGTCCTTGTAGCGAGGGCACATGATTTCTCGAGGGATAGGTTACATTATTAGACTTCTCTATGATATTAGGTGTTCAAGCCATGAGTGCATTGTGACATTGAGTCAGTTTTCGAGGCTAGGATTGTGGTGAACATGTGGTTTTTGTTGTGAATATTATTGAATTATGGAACAAAGTTAAAGGGAAGTATGGTCTTAATGCATATGCTCTAGCTTAATTGTTGCTATCAACCATGGTCATTGGAGTAGTGTGCTTGAATTGTGTAAATGTAAAGTGCTCAAGAATAGTGTAATCTGTTGGTTGACTCGAGGAAGAACAACGTTTAAATGTGAGTTAGTGATGTTTGGTTATAAATGTATATTTTTAGTGCATTGGTTACCTTACATTTTAGTGTTTTAACGAATTACTGTGTGCTGTTTGAGCTTAATTATGTTATTTTTATATGTAGGAGCATTGTAGGATGAAAATCTGTAAAGGTTGCACACAAGTATGTCAAGGATACACAAAACGAGCATGAAAAAACAAAAATCGGACAAGTTCCAAAACCAGCGCCAGGCCAGGCAACGCCTGGTCCTCGGCGCGATCCATCATTGACACAATGGGGGCCGCCTACTCTAAGGTGCGCTGCCTGATCCTTTCCTAGTACGTGCATTATACATATTCCACTTGGATTTGAGCTTGGGATTTCTGACCTTAACCTGTAAATACCCCCTAACCGTGATTATTGAGTGGTTGGTCAATTTTGAAGGCGGAAAAGTCAGATAAACACAAACGGAGCATGAAATTCATCGATTTCTTCCATCTTTCATCTAGTATTCTTATCTTTTATGTTTAAAAATAATATTTTAATTATTGTCATGGATATGAGTGGCTAAGAACCTCATTATTTATGGGTTATGGGCCGTCATTGACTATTGCAGTTTGATGGTTGATTTTTTTTTTTGAATTGTCATATTAATTTGTTTATTTAATCTTGCACTTAAGTTTCCCACTAGTCATTTCTGTGCAAACAAATTTGCTTCTGCGCTTCTGCAACTTTTTACCTATGCCACAAGTTTGCAGGTGCGAGACACCAACTCTAGATCTGCCAACCATCATCAAATTGATCTGAACCCCATCTAAAATACACTCGAGCCCGCGGGACCCCATCAAATCATACAAGCAAGTCCTAATACCTTCCCTAAACATATAGAAAGGCTCAAAACACCATAATTAACATAAAAATATGAATTATTGATCAAGATCAATCTCTTAAGTTTTGAACCTTCTAACTTCCACAAACATGTCTAACTCATGCCTAACCACTATATGATCCTATTCCAATTCTCGGAACACCAATCCGAACCTGATATCATCAAAGTCAATCTTCGATTAAACTTATGAATTTTCTGAACCTTCAATTTTTTGTCTTTCAACAATTAGAGCTAAAACATCCTAGGAACCTCCAAATCCAAATTCAAATATATGCCTAAGCCCTAAATAACCTTACAAACCCGGTGGAACGACCAAATCACCTAACTGGGGTTGTTTACAATAAAGTTAAATTTTGATCAACTTTGATAACTTAAGCTTCTAATAAAATAAAGTAAGTGTTCTAATCACTCTCAAACCTTCCCGGTATCAACCCCAACCATCCTCGCAAGTCACAAAGCATCTAACAAGTAGAGGGAAAATATTAAATAGGTGAACGAGACTCAAATACACAAAACGCCCAACTGGGTCGTTGAAGTTCTTCACAAACTTGTTGAGTAAACTAGTATTGAGTACTTCAAGAGACTTGCTTCAATTGCTTGTTGACTGAATTTGCTAGCTTTCTATGTGTGAATCATCAAACTGCATAACAAAGGGAAAACATATATACATTCTAGTCAGTTTGCCCGTTGAATTTAGGCAGCTGAATATATAGGAGTCCTAAGTAGAGTGGAAATTCGATTCCACGTGAATTACTTCCAAAGATAGTACGGCCGCTAGCTATCACTGAGATTCTAAAAAATCTCAACAAGATATTGTTTATTACTCACTCAATCATGGAAAATCCTAAAATAACTCAATTTCGATCTCTAACTTTTACCACAATAAATTACTGTAGTTCACAGAACATCAGTTGCTCAATCTTATATACACAACACAAATTTGTTCATGTCAAAATATATCACAAGTACAAAATCTCAAATTCACTTCCCATAAGTTTTGCAAACTCATTACACAAAGATTCAACAGTAGCACAAAAAATGATATCATCAATATAAATTTGGACAATTATTAAGTTTTTACATGTATTTATCAGAACTAAAGTATTGTCAATTTTACCTTTTGTGAACCTGTTCTCAAGAAGAAAATTTGATAACCTTTCATACCATGCCCTAGGTGTTTGCTTTTATCCATGCAATATCTTGTCCAATTTGTGTACATGATCAAGAATCTCGTGTCTTTTAAAACTTGGAGGTTGACACAAAAATACCTCTTCCTTCATATACCCATTTAAAAATATATTTTTGACATCCATTTGATACGGTTTGAAGCTCAACAAAATGCAAAAGCGATGAGCATCCGTATAGCCTCCATTCTTGGCGCCGGTACAAAGATCTCATAATAGTCTATGCTTCTTCTTGATTATTGACTTGTACTACCAACCTTACCTTATTTCTTGTAAAAGTACCTTAATATCCACCTTTTTTTTTTTTGGAAAATTCACCTGGTTCTTATGATTGTTCTGTCCTTTGGTCGGGGTTTCATATGCCATACTTTGTTCTTTCAAATAGCAACAACTCTTCTTATGTAGACACATTCCGCTCTGCAACTTGAAGAGACTCTTTGATATTTTTTTGGCTCAATCATAGAAAAGTAGGTAGAGAAGACACACATATTTCTCACGTTCGATCTTTTCATGCTTCTAGATATCATAAGAGTGAGAACATTTTAAATTGGATGAGAATTTTGTGCTTCCGATTTCTCACTTGTAATTCTTGAGAAGTATTGTTTCCTTGCTGATCAGCACAGGAACCACTTAACCTTTTCGGTTCCCCTTGTCTCTTGTACATCATGCTCATCATCGTTCTCTAGAAAACCTTGACTTTATCAATCACCATACATCTATGTGAGTCCAATTTGACCATCATCATCACCCTACAAGACTTTCTTATAAAGGTGATCACATTCATCAAATATTACATGCACTTCTTTTTTAACACACAAGGTTCTTTTATTATATATTTTATAAGTCTTACTACGTGAATAATAACCAAGGCAGACACCCTTATCAGTTTTTACATTGAACTTTCCTAAAGACTCTTTTCATTATTATATACAAGCCACTTACTATCAAAATCTCTTAAGTGAGTTATATTAGGTTTCGGTCCTTAAGTAACTTGGGGG
>MU745618.1:76547-86686 GCA_026770625.1 Nicotiana glauca
CCCCCCCCCAAATAAAAACTAGCATTGCCCTCAATTCTAAAAGCAAAAATGAGATCAAGGAGGGGTTAAGAGTAAAGAAACTCTCTATGGATCCTCTGTCTGCATAGGGTCCTGCACATCAGTAGGGTCATTGGCTGGGCACTGTGGCTGGGTCCATGGAGCACCTCCCTTGGGGTCCTCCAGCTGTATCTCCAGGTCATTAGTCTGGAGAATCACCCCTCTCCTCATAGGCTCTTTATCAACCTCTTTCTCCGGTACCTGTGCTGCCTGAGCTGCTCGAGCTGGGTCCTCTAATAGTAGCTCCAATGGAATGTCCCCAGCTAATCTAATCTTGTCCACCTCCTTTCTCAGTAGCTTCACCGACTCCTTTGAAGCCCGAGTCTTCTTCATTTTCTTTGCTTGTTTGCTCAGGTCTGTGATAGCTTTTCCTTATGCCTCCAAAGCATCCATGATGAGCTTTTGGTTGTCCATAAGTTCCTTTAGAGATTCCTGCACTGAAGTTGGAACCTGAGGTTGTACCGGAGCTGACTAAGCTGCCACTGTGCTGGATATGACAGACAACTTTGATGTAGCTGCCTGCATCCAGTTGTTGATGTTGGACAGATTTTGGTTTACGCTTTGTAGAGAGAGGGTAAGCTGATGAAGAAGGTACCGAAGAAGGCATGGAGGTAGATGGTCCGGAGAGTGGATGTGGTATGGCAGTAGGAGGCTTGGAACTAGTAACCACCACCCCTGGCTCTTCAGACTGGCCACTGGAAGTGGAGGCTTTGCCCTTGGACTTAGGGTATCGGACCCTTGAAGACTGTACCAGGAGAAGGGCCTCTTGGGTTTCACCTTGGTATCAAAATCCCTTCCCTCAGCTTCCTGATCCGGCAGGTACATAGTGAGGAAGTTCGGGAACGAGTAGGAGATCTCGTTCTTGTTAACCACTCTAGTGATCATCCTGGACATTATATTTCCGACGTTGATCGGGTACCCCGCCATGATGGCCCCAACTATAATCGCCCGAGAGATCGGCATGTCACTGTCATGAGTAGTGAGGTATAACCGGCTGCACACGAACGTCTCCCAAACCTTTGCCTCAAAGCTTAATGTGTTCCTGTAGATAGGGACCCCATGGGTCAGCCAAGTTAGAGTAATCCCGGGGAGAGCAATTATTGATGCCAGCCACGGGCTGGCCAACTCATCTGTGGACACATTCTCCAAATATAAGGACTCATCCTCGTCATTAAATCCAGCATATTTGTTCAGAGTCTTTCCATCAAATTTTATCTTCTTGTTCCAAACTTTGGTAAAAAATGTTCCCTTTTTTATGTGGGCGACATTGGCGTAAAAATCCTTGACCAAATGTTCATTGGCATCCGAAAGCTTGCTTGTGAAAAATTTCCACCCCACTCTGTCGTTAAATTGCCTCTTCACATTGGGGTTGAGGGGTAGAAGATCCCTTTCTATGAAGTACCTCTCATGTGTGAGTGACCTCTGAGACCCACTCTCGGGATTTGTGGTAGGCTTTCTCACTAACAAATCTTTCTTGCCACACCACCAGGTTCCTCGTTCTCTCCAACCCTCCTATCTGGGTATCACCCCTCTCCCGCCATCCGATATCTTAAGATATATATCAATCGGGTCCTGTCTAGATGGAGAAGCAGTAGGAGAGGCTGATGCTGAAGACTTACTGCCTTCCTCTGAGCCATCAGACGACTCGGAAGATGTAGGAGAAGCAGAGGTTGTTGGGGGTGTAGGATCGTCTCTCAATTGAAACCTCCTTTGGAAGTCTGTGGTAATGTGTGTTGGCACTGGACTCCCTTTAGAAGCTTCCCGAGAAGAGACATAATCACTCCCCTCAGAATGAGATGCGGCCCTGTCCGCAGCTTTGATTATTTTCCTCAGCTTCCCTATATATTTTTGGACCGTTAGTGAAAATTTGGTCCTTCTTTGATCTCCTCTTCCCCTGCCTCGGGAGGATTCAACCCTCCCTTCTTGTGCATCATCGGCACCTCTATATCGTACCATTGTCTGTAGAGAAAATCAGTGAAAGATCATTAGTATTGGTGCTAAAAGAATCATCAAAGATACACAGAGGAAAAGTTGCCAATGAAATAGGGAGAGGTCCGCTGACAGCGGAAAAAGAAGGGTGGTCGCGGAATGGGTACCGCTGATAGCGAAAGAAGGTCCACAGCCGCGGAGGACTGGGGATCAGACTACCCAGCCTCTAAATCTAACGAATCGCTGAGAGTGAAATTTTGGGCGCAATCGCGAAAGTTAAACCGTTGTCAGCAGAAAAACAAATGCGGTTGCGAACCCAATTTGACAAGCCTCTGAACCTAGAATCTGCTGTCCGCAAAAATTGTTATGCGGCCGCGTAAGTAGGCGACTGTCAGCAGAACTTGCACCGCTGATCGTAGAATATTAACCATTTATAGCTCATGCTTTCACAAGAACGCTGACCGTGAAATTACATCCGCAGCCGCGAAATTCAAAAATTAACTGGGCAACCTAGAGTTTCACTTTTTTTAGTCATTAACAGGTATCAAAAACACCACTTACCCCTCCTAGGCATACACAACAAGTTTCGTTTTCAAATTTTAACATCAACTAATTACCAACTATATAACCCTAATTGAAACTAAAAGAAAAGAGGAAGAAACTAAAACTACAAGAAAGGAAAAATGCAAATTTAAAAACAATAAGGAATTGAAATTACCAGTTGTGGAATGAGTGATGGAAATGAACTTCTAATTTGGTGTTATTACAGATTAAGGCTCAGTTGTAGAGGAGATGAACAATAGAAATATGCTTTTGAGAGTTCAAATGGTAAAAAGGGTAAAATTTCCGATGACCTTTTATTTATCCTAAATAGCACCGGGACCCACAGAGCTTACCTGGCGCGGCCGGGAATTTCACTGTGGTCCGCGCTTTTACCTGTTCTAAAAAGCTGCATGTGCAACATTACTGCTGAGAGTGGAAAAGGGGGCACGACTGCGGAATAGGTACGTAGACCATGAAAAAGCCACCGCGGATGCGGATGAAACTTCAGAGAGGTCTCATTTTGGACTTTTCAAGTCCGCGCCTGCTACAAAATTACGCCTCCGCGAAATGCTTCCGCTGACCGCGGAATTTTGAGCGCGGTCAGCGGTCCAATTACAAACTTAGCCAAATTTTTCCAACATTGTCCTGTACTACATCAAACATTCCTACACACATCTCACAACCAGTTAGTCCAAAAAAATCTTACACTAAGAAGAAAATCAAAAAGAAGAAAAACACATAAGTTGCCTCCCAAGAAGCGCCTGATTTAATGTCGCGGCACGACGTATGTTACCATCATCATTTGAAATTGATCAAGGCGACCACGTGGCTGTCATCAAGTTTTCCCATATAGTGTTTGACTCTTGTCCATTAACTCTGAAAACTTTACCATTTTTATTCTTCAAATCAAGAGCACCAAATGGAGTCACATGTACCACTTCATAAGGGCTACTCCATTTTGACTTTAGCTTTTCCGAAAATAGTCATAACCGAGAGTCGAATAAGACAGCCAAGTCACCCTCCTTGAATTCCTTGCTCAGTGCATATTTTTCATATAAGTAATTCATCTTGTCCTTATACAAGGACGAGCTGGAATAGGCATGAAACCGGAACTCATCTAGCTCATTGAATTGCTCTACCCGTAGATTTACTGCAACATCCCACTCAAGATTTAACCTCTTCAGCGTCAACATGGTATTGTGTTCTAACTCAATCGGAAGATGGCACGCCTTTCCAAATACTAACTGGTACAGAGACATACCAATTGGAGTCTTATAAGCAGTCATGTAGGCCCATGAAGCCTCATCTAGTTTCTCTGACCAGTCTGTTCTATTTGCATTGACAGTTTTTGACAATATGCTCTTTATCTCCCTGTTGGAGACCTCAACTTGTCTACTATCCTGAGGATGATAAGGGGTTGATACCTTGTGATTGACACCATACTTTTCAAGCAAAGTGTCAAATGCCTTATTGCATAAATGAGAACCCCCTTCACTGATGATTGCCCGAGGAGCGCCAAACCGTGTGAAGATATTTTTCTTAGGAAATGCCACCACACTCCGAGCCTCATTGTTGAGCAAAGACACGACTTCCACCCACTTAGAAACATAATTAATGGCCACCAGAATGTAATTGTTGGCACACTAACTAACAAAAGGCCCCATGAAGTCTATGCCCCACACGTAAAAAATGTCAACCTCAAGAATAGTGGTGAGAGGCATTTCATTCTTCTTGGAAATCCCACCTGCTCTCTGACACTCATCACATCTCTTGACAAGCTCACCATCATCTTTATGCAGAGTAGGCCAATAGAAACCACAACTAAGTAACTTTGAAGCAGTTCTCGCCCCACCATGATGATCACCATAGGGCGAAGAATGTCAAGCATCAAGAATACTCATTTGCTCCTCTTCCGGAACACATCTCTGGATCATACCATCATTACAATTCTTGAAGAGATAAGGTTCGTCCCAGTAATAATTCAAGCTATCCCATTTAAGCTTCTTCTTTTGGTTAGAAGAGAGCGCACTCTGAACAATGCCAGTCACAAGAAAATTGGCCACATCGGCAAACCAAGGCATACTATTCAAAGATACTGAGAGGAGTTGTTTATCTGGGAATACATCATTAATTTCGAGATCATCTTTGGGTCTTCCCTCCTCCTCCTAGCGGGACAAGTGGCTCGCCATTTGGTTTTCACAATATTTCCGATCAACAATCTCTAGGTTAAATTCTTGAAGCAACAAAACCCATCTCATTAACCTCTCTTTCGAGTCCTTTTTGGTCATCAAGTAATGGAGTTCCACGTGATCGGTATGAACAATCACTTTGGCACCCATGAGATAAGGCCTAAACTTATCCATTGCAAACACTATTGTTAGAATCTTTTTCTCGTCAACGTATAATTGATATGGGCATCATTCATAGTTTTGCTTGCATAGTACACCAGATGAAACATATTGTTCACCCTTTTCCCCAAGGCCGCTCCAACCGCAATGTCACTAGCATCACAGATGAGCTCAAATGGCAAGCTCCAATTGGGTGCGGTGATGATGGGAGTGGTAGTCAATCTATACTTGATAAGCTTAAAAGCTTTCATGCACTCATCATTAAACACAAACTTCACATCCTTCTCCAACAATTTTCACAAGGGATTCACCACCTTGGAAAAGTCCTTGATGAACCTTCGATAGAACCCCACATGCCCAAGAAAGCTCCTCACTCCTTTGACGGAAGTCGGAGGAGGGAGTTTTGAAATAACTTCAATCATCGCTTTGTCCACTTCGATATCGTTCTTTGAGATATTATGGCCGAGGACAATGACCTCCTCAACCATAAAGTGGCACTTTTCCCTATTAAACACTAGATTTGTCTCCTCACATTGGGCCAATACTTTGTCCAGATTACCAAAACATTCTTCAAAAGAGTCACCCACAACACTGAAATCATCCATTAATACTTCCAAGAAGTCCTCCACCATGTCAGTAAATATAGCTATCATACACCGCTGAAAGGTAGCCGATGCATTACATAAACCAAATGGCATATGGGAAAAATACAAAGGTGTCATACGGACATGTGAAGGTGGTTTTCTCCTGGTCCTCTGGTGCAATCATAATCTGGTTGTAGCCTGAGTACCCATCCAAAATGCAATAGTAGGAACGCTCAGGAAGTCTATCCAACATTTGGTCAAGTAAAGGCAATGTAAAATAATCTTTGTGGGTCACTTTGTTCAGCTTCCGGTAGTCCATGCATATCCTCCATCCGGTGACAGTCCTAGTGGGGATCAACTCATTGTGCTCATTTGTGACCACAGTCATACCCCCATTTTTCGGCACACATTGGACCAGTGAAGTCCATGAACTATTTGAGATGGGGTACACAACCCCTGCATCTAACCACTTGATAACTTCCTTCTTGACGACTTCTTGAATAGCCTTATTCAACCTCTTATGATGTTCCACAGAGGGTTTGAAATCTTCCTCAAGTATAATCTTATGCATGCAAAAGGTGGGGCTTATCCCACATATATTAGCTAAAGTCCATCTAATTTCCCTCTTCCTTCTTTGAAGCACCTCAAGGGTGGCATATACCTGCACGTTTGTAACATATGAAGAAAGAATAACATGTAAAGTTGAACAAAACCCCAAGAATTCATACCTGAGTGTGGAGGTAAAGGCTTCAACTCCAATACGGGAGGTTACTCGATGGAGGGCTTTGTTGGTAGAGTCTTTTTGTTCTCAAGATCCAAGGAGAGTATACGAGGCTCATAGGAGTAAGAACCATTCCGTGCAAGGAATTGACACACTCTACCAAGCCTTCATCCTCGGTCACATAATGGTTCAACAATACCGCTTTCAGAGGATCCTCTACATTAACCATGGCACTTGTGTAATCAACAATCACCTCCGTCACCAAAACAAAAGAACAAACCTCAGTACTATTTAGTTGCCTCATTAATTTGCACACATGGAAGATAACTTTTTCGTCACCCACTTCGAAGGTGAGCTCCCCTGCTTCCACATCAACCAATGCCTTCCCTGTTGCTAGGAAAGGCCTTCCCAAGATTATCGGCACCTCATAGTCGACTTCGCAATCGAGAATCACAAAATCAGTAGGCAAAAAAACTTGTCCACCCTGACAAGACCATCATCAATAATACCAAATGGCCTCTTCATTGTTTTATCGGCCATTTGCAATCCCATTGAAGTAGCTATCAGTTGACCAATGCCCAAAGTTTTGAATACGGAGTAAGGCATCAAATTTATACTTGCTCCCAAATCACACAAGGACTTTGCAAAATCCGCTCTCCCAATGGTACATGGAATGGTAAATGCGTCGGGATCTTCAAGCTTTGGAGTCGTAGAGTGCACAATAGCACTCAATTTATGAGCCATTTTGGAGGTCTCACAATCCATATATCTCTTTTTAGTTACCAAGTCTTTCATAAACTTGGTGTATCCCGACATTTTCTCAAGAGCTTCTACCAAGTTTAGAAGCGTTACTTACCTCAAACCAAGCCAAAACTCTAACCCGCAATGCTCTTGCCTCTCTATTCGGCCTCCAAATTCTATGAATCTAACCAAAATTGGTATATTATCATCAATATATGCTAAAGGAATGAAACCCATACGAAAATTATCAAATTAGACAAAAAATCCCGAATTTGGCTCAAACTCGGCCCCTGGGCCCATGGCTCGGAATCCAAAAAAATCACAAAACTAGAAATCCCATTTGTTCATGAGGCTACCCATATCAAATTCACCAAAATTCGACGTCAAATGGTCATCCAAATCCCTAAAATCCACTCTCCAAATTTTCTTTCATTTTCCTTAATTTTCACCCAGAATTCCCAAATTAAATGATAAAAATCAAGATACAATCATGGAATTTAACCAAATTTGAGTGAAGAACACTTACCCCAATCACTCCTTTGAAAATCCCCTCCAAAATCACCTTCTCCCGAGCTCTTTATTGATTTCTAAAATTATGGACTGAAACCCTCATTTTCGAACTTAAACATTCTGCCCAGATGTCTTCCTCCTCACGAACACGGTAGTGCCCTCGCATTCGCAAAGCACAAGCTGCCTCAGACCAAAATTTCCTCCTTCGTGAATGCAAGGACCCACTCACAAACGCGATGACCACTCTGCTCGACCCTATGCGAACGCGGAACACTCCTCGCGAATGCGCATGCTTAATTTCCAGAAGCTCCACATGACCGTTGACTCTACGCGAACGCGATGCCGAGGTCGCAAACTCGTAGAAATAAATTTATTAACCTTTGTGAATGCGGGACCTACATCGCAAGCGTGAAGAACAACCCAGCTGTCTCTCTCAATATCCTTTCGCGAACGCAAAGGAGGATTCTCTGCAACAAAATACTAGAAAATCTGCCAATTTCCAAAACCAAAAATTGGTCCGTTAACCACCCGAAACTCACCTGAGGCCCTCGCGACCTCAAACAAACATGACAACACATCCCATAACATCATTCAAACTTAGTCGAGCCTTCAAATTACTCAAAACAACACCAAAATACCAAAACACCCTCGGATTTAAGCCTACGAACTTAGAAACTTCCAAATTCCACAAACGATGTTGAAATCTATCAAATCACCTCCGAATGACCTGAAATTTTGCACACACGTCAAAAATGACACTATGGACCTACTCCAATTTTTGAAATTCTATTCCGATACCGATAACAAGATTTCCACTACCGATCGAAAAATTCCAAATTTCCAATTTCGCCAATTCAACCCTAAATTCTACCACGGACCTCCAAATTACATTCCAAAATGCTCCTAAGTCCAAAATCACCAAATGGAGATATCCGAATCATCATAATTCAGATCTGAGACCTTCTATGCATAAGTCAATATCTGATTGACTTTTCCAACTTAAGCTCATAAATTAGAGACTAAGTGTCTCATTCCACTCCAAGACCATTCCGAACCCGTACCAACCATAACGATACGATAAAATATAGTTGAATAATACATAAAAAATAGAAATGGGGAAAATGGGGTTGTAACTCATGAAACGACCGATCGGGTTGTTACAGTATACCTAAGTTTACTTGTCATAGCTTCACATATGTTGCATATACTCATGTTTTCTGTTGTTACTTAATCGTTCATCTAGACGGCATACAGTGATGCACTGATAGCTAGCTTGCCCGATTATTGCTCGGTCGTTGACTTATGTAGGGCTCTTCCGTCCCGTTGATGTGCCTTGATATTGTGGAGCATCATGCCACCGAGTGAGTACTTTGCTAGTTTAGTCGTCCGCAGCTCGTACCGACACTGCCCACCTGGCAGACCATACATTTCTAGCGAGATGATCATTCCAGGGTGGGCGACATATATTTGGCATGGCTAGAGTAGCAGATCGATACTTGGGACCTGTAATTTGACCTAATTCCACCCCTTTCACCGAGTCGCAGGATACTGAGCATGATTATATGGGCTAGTACCGTGGCATTACCTAACTTTTCATCGGGAATTCCATTCATCAAGATGGAAGTCAGTACATTCTATACGCCGGGAGGCACGAGGCACTGGTATGTTATTTGGCATTCTTACTTATAACTATAACCTAGCATTCCGTAATTTATATTTTACACATTGTACAGGCTATTGGCCTACATTTATTCCACTAGTTGGGACAATATGCCGACGAGGGAGAAGCCATTTTGCACGAGTATGGCTAGCAGGTTACAGAACTTGCTGCCCTGACATTGTAGCAGCCCGAGAGGATGAGAGCTTAGTACAAGACCCTACTTATGTGGCACCAAAGCATTACCATCGTGGTAAGGCTGTCTTACTAGGTAGAAGAGCATGAGGTAGGGTTGTCCCACAAGGCAGGGCTGTCCCATGGGGTCGTGGGGGTTGGCAAGGAGGTGGTCCCCAGCAAGGGGGCATTGAGGCACCTGTTGAGGATGTTTGAGCTGATATGACGGGTGACCTCCATCAGCCAGACGAGCATCACAGCAGCATGCCATCATTCAGCCTTCAATTGCCGCTCACTCTAGTGACTTCGCAGGTGACCCCATCAGATCCATTTTTGATCAAGGGCACGAGCTTTACCGGAGAGAATTGGGAGTAATACTTTTTACGCCCATCGACCGCTGCTGAGGATTGGCCATCCCCAGATGTGGATAGTGGGTGTCGGTTGAGTTATGGCTCATCAATAACATTTAACAACAATGGGTGTGGGTTTGGGTTATTTTTTGCTTTTGATTTTTGGGCTTAGGGGTGTTTTGGCCCAATACATTGTGTGTGTGTGTGTGTGTGTGTGTATATATATATGTATATTTTGTATTTTTCTTGATTTTATAAAATTGAGATTAAACTAATAATCATACTAATTAAAGTCTAAAAATTATTTAATAACTATTTTGTAGTAATTTTCAATTAGAACCATAAGATGCTATTTTTGATTTTTCCTTTCATTTGTTTTTCCAAAATACATTAATATTAAAAATGTAAACATTAAAAATCTTAATACATATGCATATTTTTGTATTAAAAAATACGAGTTATTATGCAACCAATTAATACGAAGAATGCAACAAAATTCCTAAAATTGTAAAATCATTTTATTTG